>CABHPQ010157451.1:0-49696 GCA_902168405.1 Peromyscus aztecus
CCCTGAAAACCCAAAATTAAGGAAGAATGCAGAGTCGTCTCCCACTATGACTGTTTCCATCCCTGTACCTCTAACCTATTTTGGCACCAGCATAAGCATTTAATTAACATTTACTAGGTGAATGAATCAATCTTACTAAGATTAAACTCAGCCAACCTCCAGGGAGATAAAAGCCTAGATCTTAAGACTCTAAATTTCTACCCCAAGGACAGATACAGCATCTCTCAGCACCTACTGAACGCATATTCTATCTGCTGGGTGCCTAGGCCGAGGGAAAGAGCTTCACCTCTCTCGCAGCACCTAGCCACTGGTTCCCACGATGCTCAGTGGGTCCTTATGTAACAATTATAATCCAAACAAATGTTACATCAACCACTTCTGAGCAATGTGGATGTTTTTGTCCCTGCTTCTAGATAAATTAAAACCATGCCAATACAAACATCTCCTTCCTTTAGTTCCCGTCAGGACTAGACATCAGTCAGAGTAATAGAGGCAGCTATACTATAGAAATCCCAGCTCTCAGGAGGCTGACAGGGGCCTGAACAAAGGACGAGACAAGGGCCCAACTTCCAGCTGGAAATATCTGCAAAGAGAGATCTGCACAGCATTTACACCCAAAGCACCTGGGTCCATGTCCCTTGAACTTCCTTTTCTTCCTTCCCTCCGTAAATACACAGGAAATCTCTGAGCCAGAAAGTGTGCTAGGATCTGAGAGTACAAAGATGAGTGTTCCATTCTCAGTATCTCCAGGGGACCTAGGCTAGCGAAGGAAAGAAATGCGACTTCTCATATGCTGATGTAGTAAGTTCTGAGCTAACAATGCCTTTGGGGAACATTAAACCTGGCTTAAACCATGAAACCACCAGGGCTTACAGAGACAAGTTTTTTCCCCCTTTTCTTTGATTTTTTTGAGACAGGGTCTCTCTATGTAGCCCTGGCTATCCTGGAACTTGCTATGTAGGCCAGGCTGGCCTCAAAATCACAGAGATGCCTGCCTCTGCCTCACAAGTGCTGGAAGTAAAGACGTGCGCCACCACCCTGGCAAAAAGCAGCTGCTTGAAGAATGAGCACTGGTTAGCCAAGAGGGCTGCAGCTAATGAAAGTTCCTGGATCTAGAGGCAGTCTGTCCAAAGAACAGGATGCACAAGGAGTTGGATACCTTTAGGGAACTGCAGACGGTGCCTGGGTGGTCAGTGATGGGGGGACCACGGGAGGACAGACCAAAGAAGCCGGCAGAGGTCCCATCTTAAATGGTTTTCTTAGCCACACCAGGGAGTTCAAACTTCATTTCATGGCCCAAGGGGAATAGAGGGAGGGTTTTAAGGGGGGCAGTGACATCATGAGGCATAAACTTTTCTTTTGGAGTTGGGCAAGAGGCTATTGCAGTAATCACAAATGATGATGGAAGACTGGACTCAGGCTATGGCAGTATGAAGGGGCAAGAGACAAGAATAAAAGAACTCTGCATGGTATAAAGTAACGGATTAGATGTGTGTGTATGCATGGGGTGGGGGGCGAGTTTAAGAGTCAAGGACAGTGCTCCAATTTTTGTCTCAAACAACTTTGTGCATAGTTATACCGTTTCAATGAAATTTAGCACCAACAAGAAAGAACGAATATAGAGATCAATGAACTTGACTCTTGCTTTGTGGTACTTACAATCAAACCAGGGACTTGCATATATGAGGCAAACTACTCTACCATCGAGCTATGCCCCAGTCCTTAGGTTTGGTTTTCCTTTTTCTTTTTTCTTTTGCTTATTTGAGGCAAGGTCTCACTTAACTAGTCCAGACTGATCTGGAACTCATCCTCTTTAGCCTACCAAGTGCCAGGATTGCAGGCTGGTGCCACCATGTCCACCTAACTCAGGGTTTAATATGTGGACTTACCATGCAGGCACACATACATATACATAAGTTTTTGTAATCTTAAAAAATAAATCTGTTCTAGTGGAAAGTTCGAAAGGAAGGAAAAGGTGTTGAGTTGTCGGTGTTTGGGGGATCATCCAAAAGGCAAGGAGAGAAGGCAAAGCTGATTTATGAGGAACTGAAGATGAAAACTGAGATGAAAGACTGTTCCCACTGCCAAAGCCACGGCAGCCAATGATTTCACTCGGAGAGAACGAGGCCGTTATGAAGCAGACAGTGCCGAGCTAGGAGCATCAAAGGACCAATAAACATTTCAGGGCTGGAGAGAGGAGGAAGGCACAGCAAGTCAAGGATGCTGTGGTTCTGAAGCCCAGGAAGAGTGTGTACTGCATGAAGAAATGAGGAGTGACCGACAGTTTCCATCTCAGTCAACCAAGATCCAGACTGGAAAATCTCCATTGTACTTGGCCACTAACCTGTCACTGGTGACTTGGCAAGGACAGGTCATTGACAGGTAGAGAAGTGAGTGGGAGGTGGAGACACTACTCCCGAAGTCAGGTACAAGGAGGACACGTGCTGACCAGTAAAGACGGGACAGAGCCCGTGGAATCTGAAGGCGGACAGCGGCCTTTTTAAAATCAAGTTGTCGTTGCAGACAGGCGTCCCTAGGACCTGGACAAAGTGCAGTTTTGTGGTTTTGTTTTCTAATCAAATTTGAGATTTTTTTTTTGAAGGTTAAGTAATTAAACAAACAGTAGTATGTCCTGACAAAAAGACATTCATCTCCTATGACTATGAACATAAACTAGTCTGGGCAAGAAATATTTCCAACATCCATAAAGACACAATTATGAATTCAGCACTCAAAAGATGTGTTTCCTCATCAATACTGATGGCCTGGATAGAAGATGTGTGAGAGCAATAGGGTGTACTCAGTGCGAATGCGCAGGTCAAGTTGTCCTTGGAGTTGAAAAGTTGGGAGCTTGACCTGGGTGCTGCTCTGACCTGGGGCAGATGGGAGGGGGGCACCTGTTGCAAGGGAAGGTAGACACCACTGCTTCTCTGTGGCCTTTCTGTTCATCTTGATATTCCGTTTGTTTTTTAAGTGCATCTTTGTATTCTTGTTAGAGAACAGAGAGACCTACAGAAGATTTCCCTATTAAACCATCCCTTCTGGGTTTGTGATGCTATCAGAGTTGTGTCTGCATCCATTGGCCACATGGAATACGATTGCCACGTTCCTGAGATAGGAGAATTCTCCTGGTGACTCAGCAGCTAAAGGAGTGTGCTTTGAAGAAGCCAGGCTTAATATCGTCATTGTAGACTCTTTCGTCTCTATTTATTTACTTACTTATTCATGCAAGGGTGGGGACTGGACCCAGAACATTATGCATTCTTAACAAGCACTGTGCCTCTGAGTTACATCACCACCACCACCCCTTTCATGCCTTAAGAGAAAAGTATGAAACCCTGAAAGCGTGGGTGTAGTCTCACCTGAAAGCAGAGGGTAGAAGGAGCCCCCACATGAACTTTTAAGCATCAGAATCTCACACAATGAAGAGCTAAATTCACTCTTCTTTCTCAGACCAACTTCTCTTTCCAGGCTCCCTCCTACAGCCTGACAGAAATTCTTGGGATGTCCCCAGGGAAGAGAAATCTTGTTTGTTTACATTTATAGGCTCATTTGGGACATTCACTCATTTTCTCAGGATCACAAACTAAGATATTTACAGGGCCAATGTTAAAACATCAGCATCTTAGGTTTCCTCACACTGCTTAACTGCTCCGAGTTCCTGGGATGGGAAGCTGAGATGGTCCACGTTCCTATTCTAGAACAGCTCCTCAGACCATTCATAGGACACCAAGGTGGATTGTGGGGATCTGTGCCAAGGGCTGTGGTTCTACTGTGGCATTGACTCAAAGCAAAGAATAGAGGCTTTGAAAGAACACAGAGGACTTGAGTTTAGTTTGTAGGGAATGCCTGGCCAGCTGGGCCGTTCTGAGAGCCCTGTGACCTCGGCCTCACAGGGCTTTACAACACAAGGGAGCTCACTCTCTGCTTCCTGGCTACCTCGAGGCAAACACCTTTGCTCTGCTACCACCCGCCCCATCATGATGTTCTACACTACAGGTCCAGGAACAACAGAGCCAAGTGTCCATGGACGCAAATCTCAGAAACCATAGCCCAAATACGTTTCTCACCTTCAATCTGACTTCTTCAAGCATTTTATCACAGTGACGGAAAACAACCAGTAACAGATAACTCTAGGCTTTATATGTGGTTCCCTATTTGGAGTGATTTTGTTACTCAGCAGACAGCTAATATGGTCTGAGTCTTTTTTTTTTTTTTTTTTTTTTTTTTTACTAACTAGGGTTGGGGCATGGTACAACTGAAAACTATCCCTAGGTTGAGCCAGACATACTATTAAATTTCATGCAGGGTATAAGGTAGCCTCCAACAACAAATGATTATGGGCCCTAAAATGTCAGTCGTGTTGTTGAGGAACACTGCTCCAGAGAGATGGAAGAGACAGTCACAGTGTCAAAAGTGCTTATGGACACCTTGCTATACCTGGCTCTTCACAGGCACACAGGATTTCTACGTACTACAAATATTTTGCCATAAAATAATAGTTGTAAGAAAACCAACACTACAAGATCAATTGCTGCATCTAGTACATTTGTGTATAGTATATAGTACTGTTTTGGCTTGGGAAAATGGCACCTCTAGATAGGTTGTATTTGGGGGTGTGCTGCATGTGGGGCAGGAACCCAGGCTGGGACAGCAGTGACAGAGCATGCCAATGTGGATTGTCCCACTGGTGCTTCAAAAGAACTGCACATCACGGAGCTAAAAATAGCAAGCACAGAGAACACAGTGAATCCCAAGTAAGCATCCTTTGTAATTTCAAAGAAAATTTCTGTGGGTGCTGGTTCCAGAATAGCTGTGAGTGAGGGCTGTCTCAGTGGTTGCCAAGTCCCCTAGCACAACACACACATACTTAAGCCTCAAGTGTCTACCTCCGTTTTGAGACCCTTAATCATGTAGAGAATTAAATGGATTGTGATAAGCACCAGAGACAACCAGAGAAAAAGTGGACTAGCCCACTTGTACCTTGATTTTTTTTTTAAGCTTCATGGCCCTCTCCTGGTTAGCAACCAAGACTTCAATATTTTATACAATGAATATTTGATGTGACAGATTTTCGAATTGACAGCTGTTCGGATGAGTTAGTCACCTCCGAGGTGAATCAGTTACTTACAAATGGGTCTTTTGTTTCATGAGACCCTAAACACCTCCCCATATTCTGACTTGTATCCAAAGCCACTTCCTGCCACAACAGAGACATTTCTTTGCACAGGTGTGTTTGTTTAAAGAAAAGCTCTCTAGCCAATTCCTCAAATAAAAGATCCCAAGAGACCTCTCACTGAAGAGATGAGGAAAGAGACCAGAGACAGTGAGAGATTGCCCAGTCACACAGAGAATTGCTTGCAGAGCTGAGAGTTCATTCCGTTTTCATTTACTATTCTGGGAGGTTTCCCACCTTCATTGGGGTAATTCCCCGGAGTGAGAGAGAGGAACAAATTTTGTCAAGAGTTATCATTAATCAAGGAGATTTAAGACCATACTAAATCTTTGAATAAGACCTACTTTATGATGGACAAGCTCCACCATCAACTGGACTAGATTTCGAGCCGCCTAGGCAGTTGGTGATACAGCAGGGCGCCTCCTCCTTCTCTTTCTCTCTCCATCCTTTCTTCCTCCATTTCCCTCTTTTTCTCCCTCCATCTATCCTTCCTGAGTGTATCTGTGAGGCTGTTCCCAAATGAGACTCACCCTGATGTGTGCAGCACCGATTCTAGGGCCTGGGTGGAATAAAAGAAGAAAGCCAGCTGACGGCCAACCTTCTATCCTTCCGGCTCCCTTTCTGTCGTGAAGACAGCCACTCCCACACATGCCTACCGCTCAGAGATTTCACCCGAGTGCACAGAGCCTGACAACCACAGATCCACCCTTCCGGAACCAGGACCCGAACCACCCCTCCCTCTCTCACACGTGTGTCAAACATTCTGTCACAGCAAAGAGAAAAGTAATGAATGCATGACTGAATTAGAAAGATACACAAGTGGGAAAAAAACCACAAGGCAAGCAACAAGCCCTGTGGATGGGAACAGATAGGAAATAGACCAAGCTAGTGTGGATCTAGCTGCCTGAAATCTCCAGAGCACCAGGGTGAGGTTCTGTGTGACCCCAGGGGCACACTGAGACACTGATGGTAGTTGACCATGGGGTTCCTCAGTATAATATCCCAACAGGAAACAATGCATTGAGATTGGTTTTTTAAAACACAGGAATGTGTATAGAGTCTTCTCTCAAAAGTCCTCGTCATTTTTTTTAGCCTCATTGATCGCCACATTCAGCAAGTCAAGAATATAATCATACCACAACCCAGGCAAGAGCAGAAAACAGTGACAAGCTAGCTCTCTGCTACAGTGGTGAGGCTCTCGCCCTCCTTTACAGCCACTCTGATGGCATGACTTGAGGCCGTATTGCTTATAACTTTAGCCACCAATCTTTGAAAAATAATAGAAATTTCTAGGCTTTGAGGAGGTAGCCAACTTCCTTGACCTGCATCTTTATTAGCCTAGGAGGCCGAGGTTGTTTCTACTGAAGTTCAAGGGGTCGGAACTCTGCCATGGGGCCTTTGGAAAAGAACTCAGCTGTGTGGTGAGTGGCTCTCACTTACAGCAGTCCCCAAAGGTGGTTTCAAATGTCCTCGAGTCAAAGCCAGAATCAGTCTGAACTCAAGGGTCATGCTGCTCTCCTTCAGTTTTGTGTGTTATTTTGATTTTCCTGGCTTTAGTGCTGGGACTGAATCTTGCACTCTATTTTTCCCTGTGTCCAGCAATCCTTCTTGTACAATATAATCGTATGGAATATGTTTAACATTTTTAAAAGCAGTTATACATTGTGTGTGTGGGAGTGGGTGGGTGAGGGTGGGTGGGCATGGACATGGCACAGTGTTCATGTGGAGGTTAGGAGACAATCTTTGGGGGTCAGTTCCTTTCTTCTATCATATGGACACCAGGAACTGAGCTCAGGTTATCAGGTCTGGGGACAAGGGCCTTTACCCCTGAGCCATGGATTCCTTACTTGAGTCATGAAATGCAAAATTCTGGAATGAGACCTATGAATTATTTTTTAAAACCTCCCCAAGGTAATTATATTGCCCAAGATTTAATAGTCTAGATTTATTTTCTCCACCTTCCCTCTCTCCTTCCTTTCCTCTTTCCACCCCTCCTTCCTTCTGTGCGTCCTTCTTTCCCCATAGGCTAACCTGAAAAAAATCTAACCACCAACGACAATAGTTCTGAAAGACAGATGTTTCACACCAAGGCATTGCCAATGTATAACTAACATTTTAGAAGAAAATTCACCCAAAGGCCTGAGATTTCTCACACTGATCTAGGCTGTGAAGAACTAAAAAGTGTGTTTTTGTCCTTTCTTGATGTTTAGGGAGGTAGTCATGTCAAACTGTAAGTCTTCATGTTGTATTTAATCATATTAACCATATTCAGATTGACCTAATCATAAAGAAGACATCACCTGAATTCTAGACACACTTAAGGTTCTGGTGGGCCATCACCCCCCCCCCCCATTTTTTCTAAATGAAATGACCCAAGTTTACCCTCATTTTCCCATGCAGAAAGTGCCTGTGTTCTTTGATTACAATGCTCTTTCCTTCCTGCAGACTTTTTTGGTTTCATTTCATTTTGAGAAAGGGTCTCAGATAGCCCAGGCTGGCCTCAAACTCTCTAGGATGACCTTCAGAGTATAACCCTCCTGATTCCACTTCCCAAGTCTTGAGAGTACAGGTGTGTACCACCATAACTGGTATCTATGGTGCTCGGGGTCAAACCCAGGGCCTTGTGCATGCCAGGCAAGTGCTCTACTGACTGAGCTACATCCCAGTCTATATGGAGAGTGGGTCTCAGGTAGCCTAGCTGGCCTAGGATGACCTTGAACTGCCGGATTCTTTTGCTTCCACTTCCAGGGTACAGAGACTACAAAACCACATCACTATGCCTGGCTTACGTTAGTACTCGAAAACAGAACCACATGTCCCTTTTAGGTGAACCTAATGCATTGCAAGGGAGTGCCTCAGTGCAGGGGGCGGAGCGCTAACGAGCTCCAGAGCCATGTTTGGTTGCACAGATTCCTTTATTCCGAGGCTCCGTGGCATCCTGTCTGTAAGTCACTTCTGGGTTTCCTGTTCGGTGAAGGTCAGGTTCTGGACAGGACGCCCAAACCTCTCCTTTTCTCTCTGTTCTCTTCTTCCATTGCCTCTGCCCTATTGTGTTATTTGAGTTTTTACTCTTTCTCAACTGCTGGCTCTTCTGCAGTTTCCTTTTTCAGTTCAACCATCATGATTGTGGAAGAGGACTTATTCACCCCCACCCTTTACCCTTCTCTTATCTGTCTGTCACCTCTCCTTAACTGGGCGTGGCTACCAGCATGCTTTAGCATCTAGCTTATGGGCAGTTCTAAGGGTAGGCCTTGTTTCCACTGGGCTCTCTGGCTCCTTTGTTATTGTCATAGAAAGACAATCAGAGCAGCCTGCTAGCCTGTTGGTGTGCAGAAATAAAAGCAGATGCATCCCACCTACAGCTTAGAGCCAGTTAGCTGAGCTCAGCCAAAGCCAGCAGAGTGCTGTGGCCAAGCCTTAGACTTTGTCACACAGCAGGGCTAACTTATGTGTCCCCTGAGCCTGACAGCTGTTCCAACAACCCTCTGGGAGACAGAACTTACTGAGCCCAAGCACACAGGAGTATCTCTGGGGAATGAGGAATGGCAGTCCCTTGTCTTCCCTTGGGCTGGAATGTGAAGACAGGAAAGCCTATATAGGTTGAGCATACTTAATCCGAAGCCTTGAAACTAGAAATGCTTCCACCTCTGAATCTTCAAGACCACTGACAAGCAGACCTCTCCATACCTGCCCTCTACTGGGTCAATGTACAAAGTTTGCCTTAAATGAAAAATCCTTAAAAGATATTGCACAAAGCTACCTACAGACCATGTATAAGGTATGTGTATAAAACAAACACATTTTGTGATTCCATCTCCAAGGGATCTCATTGTCTATAGGCAAGGATTCTGAAATTAAAAATATTAAAATCTCATATGTAAACATCTCTGATCCCAAGCATGTTGCACAACGGTGACTCAGTCTACAGAGGAGAGAACACAAGAGGTGGGGAAGCAGAAATTAAATTCCAGAGTAGGAAGGACCGTCAGGAGGCCTGGAGGAGGAGAAGGTGCCCACAACAGCCTTGCTCATACACAGGAGCCCTGAGAACACAGATTCTCTGGTACACATCCAGGGCCCATGAGGTCAATGCCTGGCAGACCATGACAGGAGCAGGCAAAGCATCCCCTGACTCAGAGCTCAGCTACTCGCCCCTACAGGCCACTATGGTTCCTTTTCTCTGTCTGGGCCATTTCGCTCTTCAAGGGGCTCCAAGAAGGTCCTGCATACCTATGTGTGAGCTCTTCATCCTCTTGATTCAAAGGTGGACAGATCTGCTCAATTTTTCTGTAGCTGGCCATGCCCATCTGAACCCCTAGCTCTTACAACACACTCCATGGGTTGACTTTGCCCAAACCGAGCTTTCACTTAAGATGAGCCACCAGGGTTCCATCCCAGCCTGCCAGTGGCTTACCAACTCCCAGACCATAAAAACTCAAAGCCACCAGAAAAACAAAAAAGGTTATAACCTTTACTCTTTTCTGTACTAACATACTCTTCCTTGTATGAATGCTACAATGGCTGGTAGCAGTTTAGCTTTTACTCTTTGTGCTCCATAAACACACACACACACACACACACACACACTCTTGAATTGAATGTGTGTGAATTGTGTGAATTGAATTGAATGCTACAATGGCTGGTAGCAGTTTAGCTTTTACTCTTTGTGCTCCATAAAGTGTGCACACACACACACACACACACACACACACACACACACACACAATTTTCTTGACCATGTCTCCCACAAGCAACGGTCAGTCTAGCTGTTCTGAAGGGTCTTTAGGAGACACGAGGGCTTGGGCAAATCAGAAGCACAGGCTGAAGTATGCGTTGGGGTCTTCAGCCAGCTTGATTATCCATGTAGTTACACAACTGGCACCTCTGAGATGCCTCCAGTCTTCAGCTTGGAGTGTCCACAGCGAGTAGCAGCAGCTCGGCTGGTACGCTCTGCTGTGTTTGTGTGAGAGCTAATCTTGTCCGTCAACTTGACTGCAACTGGGATCTACTCAAAGACAAGTGGGGGCCACTCCCATGACCAAGGTACTTGAAGTGGGAAGAGCCACACTAAACAGAGGCAGCACCTTCTGGTGGCATCCCAGCTCATAGGGCATGGAAGAAGGAACGCTTTGCTTTTTGTCTGCTCGTCTTTGCTTTTGTGGACAACTTCATCTAACCTATGGCTGTGACTGTTGCATTCCTTAGTATAGCAGTACCACCAGCTTCTCTGGGCTTCTAAATGTAGACTGAAGATCAGCATGTCTCCCAGAATCCTTCAGGCCGACAGTGCCAGATTAGAACTGTGGACTGAGTAGCTACCAGATTCTTGGTATTTCCCTTGGGAATCAGCCACTGTTGATCTACCTAGACCTTATCATGTAAATCAATCTAATAAATCTCTCTTTCATATATATTCATTCTCTCAGTTCTCTTCATCTAAAGCAGTGGTTCTCAACCTTCCTAATAGTTCCTCATGTTGTGGTGACCCCAACCATGAAACTATTTTTGTTGCCACTTCATAACTGCAATTTATTTACTGTTATGAATCATAATATAAATATCTGATATATAGGATATCTAATATATGAGCCAAAGGGGTTGCAACTTACAGGTTGAGAACCACTGTTCTAGAGACCTGACACACTTGTTGGTTGGTTAGTTAGTTGGAGACAGGATATGACTATGTATTGTAAATTGGCCTCGAGCTGGAGTTTCTCCTGCCTCCTGGTGCACCTGCCAAGCCTTTGCTTCAGCCTCAGGAGGAGATGGAGGGCCAGAGAGAAGGTCTCAGGCAGAATTTGTGGAATGGGTTGGCTGGAAAGACTCGGTTCTAAGGCCTGTATGCACACCACCTTCCATCCTCAGCTCCTATGTCTGTCTCAGTGTCCTGAGACCTGGGAAGGCTAGAATTGCCAAAGAGAAAACTCTGGTTTTGCTCCTGACTGGATCTGACAGTTTCCTGGCCACAGACAGGTCACCTATCTTCTATACTGAAATAGTCAGAACCTGGTTGAGGGCAGTCAGAGAAGCAAGGCACTCACTGAGCAGTTCAAGGAGGCCAAGCAAAGTTGATCTACCGAGTTCAAGCATGCAGCCCATGCTTTCCTATGCTCTCTTCATCTCAGTTCCAAGAGCCTTGGCTACAAGTCTCCATCTCAATTGATCACACGTGGCATATCTATGCAGAAACCTGTCACAGTGGCCACAGCAGTCAACAGCTGGGCCCACAAAGAAAAAAGAAGAAGCTGATGGGAGATCTCAAAAGAGAGCATTTGGGGAAGGGCAAACTGCTTATAGTACCTCATTGGTGGGGGAAGGCATCTCCGTACTATATTACAGACCAATACAGTATTAGTATTATGAGGAATAACACTGATTCACATGGAAAAGCCAGACAACACCAGTATCTATTTAGGAAGGCAATTCTACAGCCCCAGGGAAAGGTCAAAGCATGGAGAAAGTGCCCCTACAGGATGGCCGGCAGTGGTTACTGCAGTCTAGGAATCACCTACCTCTGAATGTTATCTTCAAGCTGCTTGACTTTGAACTCATCCTCCTCAGACTGCCGTCTCCTGGCTTCCTCTTCCTCTGCTGTTCCCGCAGGTACACCCTGCAGCAGCCATTTTTCCCGAAGGACTTTGGACTGTGGGAAGGAGGGAAGACATCAGATAAATGACACCTTTCGGCCCCCATCATTCTCTGGACTAGCAGGGCTTCTGCATCAGATCTGCTCCTCAACAGTTCAGGCCTGACCACTGCCTTCACCCTTCCTGACATGGTTGTCTACTTCTGCCAGGCCAAGCCAGGATTCCTGGGCTGTTTCTTGTCTACATCTTTTTTGTTTTGTTTTGTTTTTAAATTCAGCTGTGTATTTATTGAGACCTTACCCAACACTACTCTGGCTGCCAAAAACAAACAAACCCAAAACCAATTCCTTTCACACCTTCTCTCCAATAAGGAGAAAATGAAGACATAGTTTCTGCACACATGGGCAGATAGGTGCACACGTGTGTATTTCCACATACATGTGGTTATATATGTATGCTCACACACATGCATAAACATATAGATGCACCCCACACAATGATTCTGGGAACTCAGAAATTAGGGAGAGGGATAAAGAAAGTGTTGCTATATTTATGAGATGGGTCTAAAGGGCTTCATTGATGAGGCGATATTTCAATAGAGAATCGCAAGAAGTCAGACACCAGCCTTACTGATGTGGTGATCTGGAGAAAGGATGACCTTGAGAGAGTTGGTGGTGGTGTCTGTGCTTCCTATTATTAACTTTTCTTTAAGAAAAAAACTCAAAATAGAGTAAAGATAACAAATATATATCTAGATTTAATAATCAGGACTATTTAGACATATTTCCACATTATCAAGGCTTTTAAAAGATTTATTTAAAAAATTTTGTGTCTATGTGTTTGTGTATGCATGCACATATGTGATTGAAGGTGCCCTAAGAGTCCAGAAGAGGGTGTTGGATCCCCTGAAGCTGGAGTTACAGGCAGTTGTGATGAGCTGCTAGTTGTGAGTGCTGAGAACCGAACTCAGGTCCTCTATAAAATCAGTATGTACTCTTAACCACAAAACCATCCATCTAGCCCTGTCACCAAAGCATTTTTAAAGCAAATCTAAAACACCATGATATCTCATGATATTTGAATATGAGTCTCCAAGAAGACAAGAGCATTTTTCTATGCAACTCTAGTCCCATTGTAAAATTTTCTAAGACCATGTGATATCCAGTCCATATTGAAATGTTCTTTGAAAAAAGTCCAATGTCATGCCTCCTCTTAAGTAGTGGGTGTGGTGGTGCATGCCTTTAATTCCAGCACTCGGGAGGCAGAGACAGACGGATCTCTGTGAGTTCCAGGCCAGCTTGGTCTACACACCAAGTTCCAGGACAACCAAGGCTACATAGAGAAGCTTTGTCTTGAAAAACCAAAACCAAAACCCCAAAACAAAATGACAACAACAAAACCTTTAGGGACTCAATACACTCCCAGCAGTGTCTCTAATGTGGGTAAAATCATACACCCCTCATGTGCCAGTGTATGAATATACTATAGAGGGGGCCAAAAAATTTTCATTTCAGTTCCACGGTTGGGAAAGAATAATTACTGCTTTGGGAAATGAGATTAAAAAACAACACATGACAAGTCCTGAAAATGAAGAGCAGGAACATAGGCAGGTGAGGAGCTCTCACTTTGGGGCCCCTACATGGAAAGTAGCCGTTACTAGATGTCTGCAGACTGGTCTTGTGCATCATGGTTGAGGACCAGAGAGTACCCGAGAGTGGATCAGTGGCCATGGGAATGAACCAGCGTGAGGACTCAAAGGACCAATTCTTTCAAGTAACAGAAGGTAATAGGAAAACAAGAAAAATGGTCAATAATGCTGGATTGAGGGATTAGTAAACAGTTTCATTATTAATCATTATAGAGATCTGCTTGATTACTCTCACAGTGTGCTAACAGGCAAATTTCAGGGCTGGAGAAATGGCTCAGCAGTTAAAAGCACTGATTTAGAGGACCTGGGTTCAATTTTCAGCACCCACATGGTGGCTACCAATCACCTGTACTCAAGTTCTAGTGGATCTGACTCCCTCTTCTGACCTCCTCAGACACTAGGTGTGCGTGTGGTACACAGACATACATGCAGGCAAAACACTATGCAAACAAAATAAAATAAAAGCGAACTTGCATTTATTCAACTTGTAGTTTTCTAATACAAGCTTAAACATGTGAATTTTCTCACGTCTAAATGATTGTTGTATAGTTAAAGTAACTGGAGATAGTTTCTCACATCTAAGTGGTTAAATTGTATAGCTAAAGTGACTGGAGATAGTTTCTCACATCTAAGTGATTACTGTATAGTTAAAGTGACTGGAGATAGTTTCTCACATCTAAGTGATTACTGTATAGCTAAAGTGACTGGAGATAGTTTCTCACATCTAAGTGATTACTGTATAGTTAAAGTAACTGGAGATAGTTTCTCACATCTAAGTGAATGCTGTATAGATAAAATTACTAGAGATAGGATTTGCTCCCTCTCTGTCCTGTTCAGCTCTGTCAACTGGACTCAGCCTAGCATCATCTAAGAAGAGAGTCTCACTTGAGGAAATGTCCAGGTCACATTGGCCTGTAGACATGTCTGTAAGGGACTATCTGGTTGTTAATTGATGTAGGAGGACCCAGCCCACTGTGAGTGACTGATATCATTTCATGGGCAGGTGGTCCTGGGCTGTATAAAGAGGATAGCCAACCACAATCCTGAGAGCAAGCCAGAAAGTGATTTCCTCCATGATTTCTGCTTCAAGTTCCTGCTTGAGTTCCTGCCCTGACTACTCAGTGTTGGGCTGTGCTCTAGAAGGGTAATCAAAATAAATCTTATGCTGCTTTGGGTGAGAGTGTTTTTATCAGAAATAGAAAGGATGCTAGAACACTAACTCAGTTCAAGATTACCCAAGAGTCACTTGGGGGGAGGCTGAATGTATAGACAACGGTAAAGCATGTGCTTAATATGTATGAGGCTCTGGGTTCTGTCTCTATCACCTAAAAACACCCAGTAAGATTTACAAACACAGTAGGCAACTGCACTGCTCCCTCACATGGATAACTATTCTCCATCGTCCCCAGCAATGGGTTCCACACTAATGTCACCCTACCCTCATCCCCCAGTCCCTCACAGTCAGGTGGTGTACCATGTGACCATCCACAAGGTTAACAGAGGGACCTTGTTGGTCATAACAAGTAACTGCTGAAAGAACAGATGACCGGAAAGCAAAGCTCACGCACACTGCATGTTAGCAAATGCCTAATTGTAGGCTAGCAAAGCAAAGAAAGACTTGAAGACAGTCTGCCCAAATCTTCCTCCTTTACAGCTAAGGTCACTGACAGGAAGCAACTTTTTGAGTTGATCTAGGTACACACTAAGAGGGGTCTGGAGCAGGATGGAATGTGAGAGATGGATCAGGATGAGCAAAGCATCTCTCTCTCTGCCTCCTCTCTGTCTGTCTGTCTTCTTTCTCCTCTCTCCTCTCTCTCTCTCTCTCTCTCTCTCTCTCTCTCTCTCTCTCTCTCTCCTAATCAGATATTTGTCATGTTTATAAAGTCATATTTAGCAATCTTTTCACTTTGCAAGTCTAGCATTGACGTTGGATTTAGATAAAACTCCCTTGTCTTCAGGCTATGCAAATATTCTCCTGTGACTTATTTCTGTGGTTTCATGAATTCATCCTTTACTCCAGATCACCCATCCATCTGTAATCTGACTGAAGTTATCATTGACTGTATTTGTGGGTGATGGTTAGACTGTGGATAACTTCACATTTCTAAAAGAAAGTGGCTTGAGACTCAGGGTGAGGCAATAGCTATTTTTATACTTTCTCTCCATTTTTTTTTGGTGTATATGTGGTATGCATGTGTATACGCACATTTGTGTGTGTGTGTGGGGGGCATGCATGCACGCGCATATATATCCACGTTGAGACCTGAGGCTGATGTCAAGAGCCAAGCTTTATTGCTTTTTCCACCTTACCCACAGAGGCAGGAACTAAGCAGCCAAACCCAGAGCTTGCCAATATAGCTAGTCTTGCTAGCCAGCTTTCTCTGGCGAACCCCGTCTTGGCCTTTCAAGGCTGGAACTGCAGGCAGGTCATGATGCCCAGCTGGCATTTGCATGGGTTTCTGGGAATCCAAACTCAGGTACGAGCTTGTACAGAAATCGCTCTCCCTACTGAGCCATCTTCCCAGCCTGGCATCTGTGCTTTGACTCACTCACTCTCTTATATCCTTTCCCTCTCCCTTCTCCTAACCCTTGAGTCTTTTCCTCCTTTTTATGCCTAATAAGATATTGTTTTGGTCTGGAGGTTTTGTTTGGGTTTGTTTTTCATAATTTCATAGAGAGATGCCAAGCCAAAACTTCTAAGGAAAGAGATGGAGCTTCACCCTTCACTCCAATTCTGATCACAGTGCAGGGACATAATAGGAAAAGCTTGGTGGCAAGAACCTCTACCACGGAATCATCCTACTGGTCCAGAATGTTTAAATTTTTGACATTGGAGTTTTATACATACAAATAACAAAGAAAAATCTGAATTAGTGTCAAAATAATAAAAGATACCTTAATATCTTTGCAACAAGGCTCCTGATACCTTTGGGCTATTTGGCAAATGACCTTAATGGGTTGACAACAAATATTTTTCTCAGTGATAATTTAGTGTTCTCTCCTCTCTCTCTCTCTCTCTCTCTCTCTCTCTCTCTCTCTCTCTCTCTCTCATTCTGTTGTCCCTAAAGGAAAGGTTGTGGTCTTCAGAATGTAATGACAACTTTTACAGCCTAGGACAGGAGAAAACTCTAGTCAGAATTACCTGCCCATGAATAAGTATTGAAGATGTGATACATGTTGAAGATATGATATTAGCAATTTGTTCCTGACAGTACTGATAAACACTTCATAAACGTGGCAGTCCCAAAGGAATGCATGTTGTGATACACATGGAACACACACTCTACCCTGGGACTTTGAAAAGACTAATAAAATAGACAAATCTTTGGCCATTTAACCAAAAGGCAAAAGAAAAATATTAAGTTCAGTCTGTGCTGGTGTAAGACATCAGATGATTTATTTTTTAATTCATATTATCCCAAGTCATAGAATATAAAAAATAAAAATAAATCATTGTTTCCATAGATTAAAAACCAAAACCATTTTTCAAAAGAATAATAATGATGACTCTTGTCTCATGAAATATTACATTGTATTAACACAACTCTGGGGATTAAATGAGAATGGTACCAGCTCAGGAGTGAGCAGATAAATGGAATAAAAATAATCACAAGGTGTGGACTTGGGTCTAAGGATGAAATATGCATGTGATACAGATGACATTTAAATCAATGAGAGAAAGGATGAATTAATAAATCATGCCGATGGTTCGCTGTGAGTAAAAACGGAAAGCTTTATTCTCATCTCACGCCTTATTGGAAAATAAATTCTCGATGAATTAAAACTGCTGAAGTAGAGGTAAGCTTGTGGGCAAACATTTGAGATGAAAATCTTCCTAAGTATCATTTTTAAAAAAATAATGTTATATAAGATTTCATAAAAATTAAAATTTTGGCTTGAGAATTCAAAAGAGCCTTCATATAAAATTTTTTAAAAGATAATTTGGATTCAAATGTCAGTATAAATTAATTTCATTCCAAGGCTGAAGCCTGTGACAAGGACTATACACCTTAATCTACAGAAATATATCAGGGGGTTATATAAATCATATACTCTGTGGGGGAAATATCTAGATGGTAAGTTGTTTGGTTGATTTTTTTTTATGATGTCCTTATTCTTTGTTTTTGAAATGTTTTGAAACAATTCTTCATTTTATTGAAGCTAATGGAGCTATCAAAACTGCTTACTGGTCTGATTTCTGAGTATTTTCTGGGAATTCTTACATAAAAACATTAGTTATCAACTAAAGATGAACATCTCAAACACAGCATCTCAAGGTTTCCTGTCATGGGCGTAGCAGGTAGAGTCTCAGCATTTCATACACTGGTCATCTGTCTCATTAAAGAATTTGCTCACAGTTGTCACATAAAGTCACGGTATCCTATTCTGTGGCATTACCATGTGCTCCTAAATGTCTCAATGAGCAAGACTATTCAGCAAATACACACGTGCCCAAATCACTACCTTGCTTTCTACTTATTTGTTTTGACAGGAGACCAGTAGCTCTGTCTAAATAATTCATATCTCAGTGCATGACAATAACCATCCATAATCCACTTGATAGGTGAATATATGTGGATACAGAAACGAGAGGGGTACAAAGAGCATCGAATTGTATCTTCACAGATATGAAACCCAGCTTTAACGCTTTTCTAATTTGCCTTTGCACAGAGAATATTTATTTTCTCTAAGAGTGTCTGGGATTTTGTGAATTAGTGAAATAAATGTCGATTGCTGACATCTTTCCTACCACTCACTACTTTAAAGAACCTATAATAATCATGTTGACATGTCTCCACACAGTCTAAATCTTCCGTAGCCCCTGAAAATATACTGAGAGTCGGAGAGACAGTGGTGACGGCAATTGGCACCCGTCTAGACAAATCACCTAAAAGGGACCATCCCTTCAAAGAGAACAGTGTCCTGGGAAGAGCCTTGTCCACGGAAACAGACACCGCCCTAGATTTCAACTTAGGCTTCCTCACTTAGCAGACTGTGTGCTCCTGAGCAAATTCCTTGCCTCCTGAGTTTGTTTGCAGACTGCGAGATGGGGAGAGTGACACCTACCTCGTGATGATTATTGAGAGTTTATATTTAAAGTCCCAGGCACATGCTAGGTACTTAAAAGAAACAGTGAGTATTACTGAGTGGACAGGAGGGTGTAGAGGCTCCTGGGATGTGGGAAGAAGCTAGCAGCTCTCCTCTGAAAAGTTCACACAGGAAGGAGTGCAACCTCGGCACATGATCCTCCACCTAGGGGTTGACCACCAAGCTGGCAACTGATGGATGGATGGTAGGAAAGATGACTCACTACTCAGTTTAGTCAATGGTCAGTTCATTTAAAGTGGAACTCACTCCCTTCTGGTGACTGAAGTGATCTGTCCCTGCGTCAGGTACCCTCTTCCTTCTATGGAAATCAGATGGCTACTTTAGGAAGGCTGAGCTTAGAACAAAAGGAGATGGAATTGTAGCTGCTCTACATGGGCACAGCAAGGCCTCTCCTTGCTTTATCAATATTTCTGCTTCCCCAGTGTATAGAAACGGGATACTCCTCTGGGTGGTACCTGATGCACACTGTCACCTTTGGAGATTTGTGTCTTTCCTTTTTAGTTTTCAAGGCTAGCAATCCATCCTCATTCTACACAAGCCTTCCTCCAAGAGAGGAAAAGGCAATGCATTGGTCTCTGCTTACTAAATAATCACCTTCAGCCCTTCCCATTCTGTTTGCAAGATTACCATGATGCAAGTGTTGCATGTACCTTTCATAGCCAGACTCAGAAACTGCCTGATGCTCATGTTGCCAAGTCCCTTAGGGAACCCCAGTACTTCCTCACATAAAATGAAGTTCTATTGTTTCTTTAAACTGGATGGGTGGATGGATGGATGGATGGATGGATGGATGGATGGGAAGATGAGAAATGGATAGATGCAATACAAACAAAACACTGTAAGACTATGCTGGACACCAACAATAAACGAGTCCCTGGCATCTTATCTGGCACTCAGAATAACGACAAGGGGGAAGAAGGAAACATGGTCTCTGACATGTCCACCCTCTGACTTTGAATTTAGGAACACAAAGACATTGTGCTGTGCTGAGGCTGAGAGGAGAGAGACTGCCAGCCGAAGCATCCACTCTTATCAGGAAGTTCTCCTTTTAGCCCATAATTCACTGAGTTCTCAGTATACATCTTTCTTACACAGGGGGTGAATTGCCTCCCTCTGGGCCAGAGACTCTGCTCTCTCCAGACTGGCCTTGTGCAATCTTGTTAGTGTTAGCAAGCCCCGCCTCCATAGAAAGATGGTCCTAATTTAGCCCCAGTCCTCCCCCGGGAGGGAATGTTGTCAGGACACAGGGACAGCATCTGAATACAGTGCTGCCGGCTACTACAAGGACAGGCTGGAGGTGGAGGGACAAGACAGACAGAAATGGACAATCAGCACCACGCTGCCTTTTCTTCCTCTAGAACACATGTCTCTGGTTGAAGTTCATGGTGAACTCACAAGTATGCTGAGCAGATATAGGTCAGACTGCTCTTTGAAATTATGAGCCAGCTTGCTCATGATTCTCCCTCCGAGGATTCTTTTAGCACAACCTGGTTTTCCAGAGAATGAGACATGCAAGAGTAAAGGCCCACTCTGTTTCAAAGAGTCCCGATAATGCACACATGGCAGCACCCCATGAGCGGCCCCCTCCCAACCAGTCCTCCGAGAAAAGCGATTCTGCACACACAAATCATGGCAACTTGAGGCCAGTGGGAGGCTTTCCTTAAAAAACAAAAAAGCTCAGGAACAGTCAAAGGCAAGCAACAACTCCCGGCTGGTCCATGGACATGGCCACATTATTATCCGAACAAGCAGAAAGCAACATTCAGGCACCGGTGGGGCGTCCGTGACAGTGACAAAGCTGTCTCCTCTACTGTAATCAATTACAGTGCTTAAGTGCATTATGTTTTAAAGGGGAAAAATATCACAACGATCCCCTTTCCCTCTCTCTTTGTAATAAGGTACAACAGACACCGAACCAAGTCAAATCATTTGAAAGCCATGTTTGACCAATCACTTGTTCTAGCTGGACATTGCTAACATTGTAAAGTCAAAATAAAATAGATGGACAATCTGAAACATGCAGTGTCGTCCTTTTATCAGATCACACAGTCTCATTTCTCCCCCTACCCCCACCCCCCAGCAAGAAAGATTTTTTTTTTTTCATTTCCAAAAAGTCCATTATGTGAAGTGCAGCTTTTGGAGCCTCCGAACAAAACACACAAGAGAAACAACGCGGGACCGTGGGGAGTATTCACATCCCGTTTCTATATATAATCTACCACGTTGCACAGGAGCAGAGGAATCTCATGCCTGTAGAAATCAGAATGCTCTAAGGACGCTCTCCTGGTTGCTCGGAACAGGCTGGTTCAGGCAGCGCTGCGCCTCCACGCCTCCACGGCAGGGCAGACTCTGCCCGCCTCTGAGAAGTGTGGTCTGCAGGGCTAATAACGCCCAGGTTCCTGGGCTGCTTACCTTGGAATGCTGCAGCAGCAGGACTTGCTCGTCAAGCTGTCGTCTCTTTCCTTCTATTTCTGTCTGCCTCTTTCTTTTCTCCTTGAAAATGAAGGGAGAGAGAGAGAGAGAGATGCTGTCAGAGTGGGTGGGTGTTGGCTCCAGGAATCTGAAGGCAGGCAGAGGGCGTGGAAACGGTACACATCTGTGCAGACACTTCCAGAGAGGCTGGGCACACGCAGCGTCACCTGCTCCACCGTTGCCGGGTGGATTGCAGGCAGCAGCCTTCTCTGAATATGTCTGCGGTGGGCTCCATGAGCAACAATTTCATTCAGAAGGAAAGGACACACACACACACACACACACACACACACACACACACACACACTGTTCTCTGTGTTGTGCAGGGCTAATTTGGAGACAAAGAATAAAAATGTCTTCAGTGTTGCTACAAACTGCAGATAGGATGAAATGGTGATGGGGGGATTCTAGGGTTGAATTCTTTTCATCCAAATCACATGCATATATTATACAGTGCAATTTTAAATTTGGAAGACTAAATCATCAAGCTGGACACACCAAACAATGCAAATGAGAGGGGTGGTCCCTGCTTAAAGAAGCCTTGTGGCAAAGCATTTCATGTGGTGGGTGGGGCTTGCTTGAAGTTAGGGTCAATAAAGCATGGAGGATCTGCCTGGGTTCAAGTGTTGGCCCTGCCCATTACTAGTTCTGTGCCCTTTCAGTAAGTTTTTACCCTCCCCTGGGTCTCCTGAATGGAGACTGCCCAAACCACATGCTGAAATGTGTCTTATAAGTGAGATGATACACACAGAAAGCCCGGAACAATGCTTGGCATGCAGCAAGCATTCATTCGCCACTGTCTGCTATTATTTGCTTTGCCACACATTCATTTCTAGGAAATGCCTAGAAACCTGGTTGAAAGGGATGTATTTCTACCATAACTGTTCCACTGGAATGCACACTTCACATTTTTTTTTCTCAATACTTCTCCAGTGCCGACAACAAGCAGCGCTTATTGATGTGACTCATCAGAACAGAGCAGCCTGCCCTTCCCAGACAGACTTGCCTTGCTTTGTTGCTGAAGATTACAGGGGTGTTTTATTGAGACATGCTCAGGGGTGGATCACTTTCCTTTACTCACAGACATAGGGGGAAACCTGTTAGGCAGGACATGTTGGCATTTCACAACACAACAGCCAAACCCTGGGGGACGCAGGGATGCTGAAGTCTGGCTGCCACGTTTGGTGTTAATGGAAGCTTTGCTTTTATGTAGTGCCATGTTTCTGGGGATGTAATCCTATCACTGCTGTTCAAATCAATGTCATACGTGCAATACATAAACTTTAAGAAATATCAGCTCATAATCTTGAGCCACTAGAATGCAATATCTAAGGAGGGACAGAATCTCATAGCCAAACCAGACCTTTGGGTGTTTTAGGAACCATTTTCCAAAGGACTCCAGTCAGTAGCATGAAACCAATGCTACAGAATCCCAGAGTATGACCCAATGCATCACGTTTCTGACAGTGGAAAGGAAATGCTGGGCTCAGTAGGAAAAGCCTACCTCCCCCTCCCAGCATCTCTGGGGAACTTCACCGTAAGGAAAGACCTCCACCCAGGCCCTGGGAATTCTAAAGAGTAAATTTACTAGAAGTTATCATTCATTGTCATTGACTACCAAGACACGTAGGTTTCCTGCATTTAAATCCAGAACAAGATACAGTGTGTTATGTATACAGTGTGTTATGTATACAAGATATCCATGATTCAACACACGTTCTATGTGTATAGTCTTCCCCCAAACTTCCCTCTGCTTTCCCACCCCTGTGCCTTCATTTGTATGGAAAATCTCACTCCTAAGATGCCCTCATGCCGACAAACCATTCCCTGAAGAGGAGAATTAGTACCAATTAAACTGACAAGCGAGATGGGCCACCACAGTATGCCGCCGTCACTGTCTGCCATCCACCTCTCTTCGGACCAAGACAAGAGTCAAGTCACAGGAACTTGAGCAGGGCGCTGTAGAGGAACACATTTTTCGTTCCTGACACCTGCTTACATGGACCACCAAGGACTCAGCCCATCTCTCACTTGACTAGCTTTGGTATGCAGATTTCTTCTTCCCTAAACCAAAAGCAAACCAGGAACTCTTGAGACCTTCAGTCTCACCAACCCCATAATCCCATAATCCTGCCACTCCTCTGAGCTCCACATTCCCATACTGAACATCCCAAAATACCTATGGATGGCGAGTCAGTGCTCTGTTACCATGAATACACGCAACTGGCATCTCACCCATCCTCCTCATCCTCTCTTCACATTCAGTCCTTCTGTATTCATCTCAGCAAGTGACATTACTCCCATGAATCAGCCTATACTCATTTTCTTGAAAGAGTCCTTTGGATCCCACCCCCAGTTTTCTGTGTGTTTTTCTTAATGCCACCAATGTAGACATTCTACATTAAGACCTTTAGCATACCAGATACTTAAATGCTCATACTTCAGCTCCATCTGGATTACTGTAGTGACTTCCTCACTGGTCCCCATTAACCAAGTCTCCATCTAAAATTGTTACCAGAAGGGTACTCTTTCTTCATGCCAAGTGACATGGAAGTAGTGCATATATGCTGGAGAAAATGAGGTCAGCACAGGGAGAAGCAGGACGAAAGACAGGGTCCTAAAACATTGCTGGGGCCCCAGGTCTACTCAGGCATAAAGCCAGAGCCATCCTTGGAGTCCCTAAACTACCAATACTGAACTATCTACCTGTTGCTTGGGCTAGTTTGAGTGTCTCATAGGTCACATCTGAAAGCAGGCTGCGACTACAGAAGTCTTGTCTGCTCCCTCCCAAGACCTCATCACACCCCCCTTTCTCCTTCTCTTCCTTCTCCAGAGGTTGAGAGTTTTTTCTTTCTTTATGGACAAGGCCTTTTTATATAACCCAGGCTGACTTTGAACTTGCCATCCTTTCACCTCTGGGGATGTGGGTCTTTCCACATTAGTACTTCATAGACTTCATTCATTTACAAACTTAGACATCTTCACCCTCCATCAGACTATGGACTGCTAGAGGGCAGGGACATTGGCTAAACCTAAGGATACTGCAGGAAGAACACACGTAATAGACACCTGCTGAGCAGCTCTAAATGAATGGACAGGCCTCTTTGCAATCCTCTGCTTGGGTTCCCACTTAGCCATACCTCTCACTCAGATGCATTATGAATTAGCACTTGTGATCAATGGCAACAAATATATTATTGAATACACATTAGCTATTAGTCAGTAGAACTGAGTGTCATAATGATGGAGGTATTGATCCATATGGATCACTATTGCTGTGCATATGAGAAAAGGGTTGAAAAAGCTAATTTGGGAAAGGATCAGGGAAAGCAGAAGTAGTAATTGCACAGGAAAGCCTAATGGGCAATGGTAACCACCATTGGGAGGGTCAGTTCTCCCCAGGAGATACCTGGAACGAAGTGAACTCAATCCATTAGGAAGATTTCCGGGTGCCCCCTCCATCTGGGAGGCCTCACAAGCCATGCCCATTGTCTTTCTGTAAATCCTATGCTTTCCTAGCAGATGTTTTCTGGAAGCATTGCAACCTTATAAACACTGCACTTAGTGTAGTAAGGCCAGAGTGCAGCACACACTGTTCAAGGCTGCTAGCGAGTTCCGCGGGAAGCTGCAGCGGAGGGGGTTAGGGAAGCCTCTGTCTGCCTTGCTGCACCTTAAGGCTCCCTTCCACTCCTGCTGCATGCCATGCTGTCTGGGCGCCGGGAAGTGTAAGGTGGTAGCTGGGGGCTCAGGAGGTCTGTTATTACTTCACTTAACAAAAACTCTTCGACAGCATTGCTTAAAATATCCATTGAAGCCATAGTGGCAGCCTGTGGATTGATCCAAGGATTGGCTAAGCTGCCCTCACGAGGAGCAGGGAGAGGCAGGAAGAGTCTGAGTTGGGAGGGTTGCCAGAAGCAGATACATCATTTCCTCTTCTGAGGCCCTATCCCGACTTAGGCTACCACTCAGAATCCCAGGGCCTGGTAATGGGAAGACCTACTCAAAATACTGTTCCTGTCCAGAGATATCAAAAGAAGAAAAACATGTGAAAAGACAAAATGGCAAGACAAAAAAAAGTATAAAAGGTAAATGTAATATGTCTTCCTCTGATCGCTCAAGAAAATCCTGCTTTAACTCCACCCATGATGAACTAAAGGGAATTTTGTGTCCCTCGCCCCTCACAGAGCCAGTAGCCCTGACTTTCTGCCAACTGCCTCCCAGTCTTTTTGCAACCCAGAACAGAGAAAGAGGTACAGTACTGAAAACTGCACAGAACAGTTTTAAATAGCTTCCCTTTGGAAAGGGAATGGGGGAGGAAGAGATGCCACATAGGAGAGAAAAGGAGAGAAGGTCTGAAAAAGTAAAGGACAGGCAGGGCTTGAAGACAGATTGGTGTCTATGAGACGGAGGTGGGCTGGGGAGGTAGCGAGAGGTAGCCTCCTTGCCTGGCAGGACTGAGGCCCTAGGTTCAATCCCGGCACTGCAAACAAACAAGTATAAAAACGAAGGGGCTGAGATGGAAGATTTGGGAAAGACAGCCTCAAGCTCCTGTTTTGTGGCTGATGATAAGCATCTCTGTAGCTGTTCCCCCAAAAGAATCCAGTGGGGTGCTGAGATTACCCCGCCAATTAGACTGTATTTCTTCCTGATTTTGAAATCTAACTGGATCACCAGGGTGCCCAGATTTTATATAGGTTACACTAAGACACAAAATGTCACTTGAAAATTAAATTCTGGAAAATCAACATGCAAATGGGGATTGGAGGAACTTCATCTATTAAGGAATCAGAATGTCATTCCAGGCATGGTTGCATTATAATTACCTGTTTAGCGCTCCTGCGGAGTTGATGCTATTTATGTGGCTGAGGACAGAGAAGGAGGATGGGCTTTCTGAAGCAGGGTGGCAAAGCACAAAATAATCAAGGCGGTGCCCACTCAGCTTTGCCCAGCCGCCTGTCCAGTTCACAATAGATGCTGGGCTTGCTTAGCAGACCTATCACTGTTCAAGATCAGTTATCTCATCTCACTTGCCATTGAACATTAAAATTCTCGCTCTCCTGGCTTGAATGTCAAGGTCGCCGATCAAGACCTTTACTACGTTCAGGCTTCCAAAAGTAGTTAGCCGAACACAGAGATCACTCCTGTTTGTTAGGCCACTGTGACGTCTATTTGCTGTGAGATGAGTGAATCAGTTTCTTAGTTACCGTTCTCTCATAAAATAAAGCAGTTAATTGAAGGCTTGCTTACAGTTTCAGAGGGCTGGTCCATGGTCATCACGGCAGGAAGCAGACAGGCATGGCGCTGAAGCAGGAGCTGAGAGCTTTACATTCTGACCTGCAGGTAGCCAGCCCACTCCTGCTGACACACCTTCTCCAACAGGGCCACACCTTTCAATACTTCCCAAACAGTGACACTAACTGGGGACCAAGCATGCAAACATATGAGCCTATGGGGGCCATTCTCATTTAAACTACTACCTCGGTAGTTAAGTCTATAGATGGGTACACTGAAAACTAAGGTAGCATATTATATATGTGTATATATATATATGTTTGGATCTCACAAAAAATAAGGACTAGAAAGAAACTGGAATGTGCTTAAATGGTAACCCTAAAAAGTCTTAGCCAAGGCTATAGAGAGCTCAGTCAGTAAAGTGCTTGCCTTATAAGCACAAGGACCCCAGTTAATCTCCGGGCACCTAGAACTTGCATTAAAAAGCAAATTCCACCCAGCAGCGGTGGCGCACGCCTTTAATCCCTCGGGAGGCAGAGGCAGGTGGATCTCTGGGAGTTTGAGGCCAGCCTGGTCTACAAAGTGAGTTCCAGAATAGCCAGGACTATTACACAGAGAAACTCTGTCTCAAAAAGCAAAATACAAAACAACAACAACAACAACAAAACCCTAACAAATTCCAGCACTGAGGAGGCAGAAACAGGCAGATACCTGGGGCTCACTGGCCAGGCAGCAGAGCTGAGTCCACTAGGCAAGTTCCAAGCTGGTGTGAGCCCCTACTCCCCAGTGCTCCCCAAAAGAAGGTGGACAGATTTTGAAAAACAACAGCAAAGCCTGTTCCCTGGCCCCGCCATGCACAGCCACACATATGCATGCACACATGTACCCATGCTTAGACATGTCCACCCCCCACACAGAGGGAGGTGCTTAGCCAAAAGAACAATTTAGATCTCCTATAATCTAAATTGCTGCTCACCAGGCACCCATTCGACTTACAATGTCTTCACATGGCATGGAAAATTCTACAACTCTACCCATTTCTCGTGGCTTAGTTTTGACTGGCATTTTCATTTATATAACTTTTCTTTTATGCAACCAGTTTTGACCTCTAGTTGCTATCTGTGGTAAATGAGGGAAATGCCTGTGTTTTTTTTTTTGTTTGTTTTGCTTTGTTTGTTTGTTTGTTTGCTTGTGACAGAAATCGTAAGGCCAAGAGAAGACTTTTAAAGAGACAAAAAATATACTAATTGGTTCAAATTTTAAAACTAGCCTTTGAGAGGGAACTCAAGAAACATCATGAGGGGTTAGATGAAATACTGTGACACTGAACTATTAACATATGTAGTTTATTAATATAAAGCCAAATGCAAACCACAGCAATTTGCTTCAGATCTTTTATGGGCACTTCATCACACACACACACACACACACACACACACACACACACACTGAAATAAATGTTTAAATAAATATAAAATTAAAGTATCCAAGGGAGAATATGTGTAGGCTTATGCAAAAACTGCCTCCTTTTATGTAAGTGACTGAGCATGTGTGAATTTTGGTATTGAGGGAGATCCTGGGATACCAAGGAACAAGCATAATAACAATAGCAATAGGATTTATCAAGGGTCAGGAATTTTTGCAAGGACTGCACTTCATTGAGTACTCAGAATAGTCTCAGACATATATCTTCAGTTGCCTCAATTTTGCTAATGAACACAACCAAGCTTGGTGGATGTGTAAAGTGCCCAAGGTCATGAGAGACAAGCAGTGGCCAAATGAATTTGAAGTGGAGTCATTCTGATCCTAAACACTGCCTGAGAGTAACCACCACTCCACATGTACATATACATATACATACACATATATACACATACACATACACATATACATACACATATACATATACATACACACATATACATACACATATACATACACATACACATATACACATGCTGCCTGGACATTTCCACGTATGAATGCAAACATCTTCCAGAGCAAATGAGATATTGAAGATGCCACACATTTTTATGTAGAATCCACTCACCCCTGAAAAAGGAGGCTTTTAATAAAATTGTAAGCCTTCCCCGGTGTTAACACAAATGGTCAAAGCTGTGTTTGAACCACCAGCAATATCTGATGAATTACAAAATGTCCATTTCCTCCTTGAATCCTTGTGGCAGACACTTTCAAGGGACTGAATGGCCTCATAAATAGAGCCAATGTAAAATATTTCTATTCTATTTGGATGTTTCTTTGTCAGGGGAGGGTCATGGGTTCAGTAAGAACGGAGGGGAGACTCCAAGACCACTGAATATTAGCAGATGTCTCCCTAAAATCAGGTGTCTGGAAGAAGGGACGGAGCGTTCCACCAAGCTGGCTGTCTTGTCTCACGAAGATGGGCAAGGCCCAGAGGAAAAGCCAGAAGACAGGAAGCACTTGGACACTCCATGGATCTCTTAACATGCAGTGTTGTCATGGGCTCCTATCCAATCTCCAAGCTGCAGACCACGGGGCAGCTCAGGGGTTAGGGCATACCCAAAGAGAGTTGTCACAGTAGGATAAGAAACATAAAATAGGGTGTATAAAAAATATAGAGAGATCGTCATACATCCAAACCAAGATATGTGAACACTCAGAAACTAGCGTGAATCCAGAGACATTGGTGCCTTTTCTTTGGTTGATCTTAGCCCAAAGGCAGGGATCATTGCTTTTTGATCTGGGTCAACGGTGTTTCTGTTTGTTTATTGTTGATATCCGATTAATCTTTATGATTTATAAACATTTTTAATACAGAAAAGCATAAAGTAAGTCACTCAGAATATTCCCACCCAGATAAGTACTTGTTAGCACTGGAAAATATAAATACTATCAATACATGCACTAACACACAATGAAAAATTCCTACAATTCATACAAATAAAATTAACCCAACTGTTGCTTTCCTCCCAACATGCCCTCCCCATTCATCTGTTCCTTCAGGCAATAATTCCTATCCGTTTCCTGTGGTTTCTACTAGAAAAGGAAAATGAGTACCCCAACATGCTAGAGTACCCCAACATGCTAGGGTACCCCAACATGCTAGGGCACTGCAACATGCTAGGGTACCCCAACAAGTGCTACAGTTGGTGGGTCCTTTACAGATAGCATCCATGACCTGCTCTCCACAGCATGCTGTCTTCACTGTGGTCCGTTTACAGGTCTCTCTCTGTCAGCACATAGAGCGCACCTTATTCTCTGAACTCTAACATGGCAGCTCGAAGATGGATCTTAATTGATCCCACCAGCTAACTGCTGATTCATTACCTAGGAGCCCTCTGTATTTCATCATGAACAGAGATTCACTGGACTTCCCTCTACGCACATCTGAGATGTCCTTTTGTGATGGCATCCACAGGGTACAATTCAAGCAGCCAGACTTACTAAGTTGAGACATGTGAACATTTAAAACGTTAGTAGGGACAAACTGCCCTCCCTCAAAACCCATTTGCTGTGTTTCAAATGATATAATTCTAACAGGAGTTAAAACTCATTCAGCTAATACATTTTGTCAGTTTTTGCCATTTTCAGTCGTCTTTGGGGGACCCCAAGGGACTTTAAATGAAAAAAACTACCTACCACTTCATTAATAACTGCTATAGTCTCAAAACATATGCTGGTAATTAGTTCTTCTCATGGATCTGTATCTTTTCTTGTTAAAAAGACATTTAGTTTTAAAACAGGACTAGAGCTTGGTGTGGTGATGTACTCGCTCACTTGTACTTAGAGCACTGGGGAGACAGGCAGGGGAATGGCCCATTGGAGGCCAGCCTGGGCTACACAGTGAGAGTCCGTCTCAACAAAAAAAAGCAACGGCTGCTACTTTGTGCACAGATGTCTAGGATGACCCCACTGAGTTTCCCGGAGAACTCAGATTGACTTCTAGGCCTTGAACCATTGACACCAGAATGGTCTGATAAGAGACTGATCCCTTCTGTCATTTCTGAACTCCGTAGTGCAAAAGAACATTTTCCAAGCACCAAAATTCTTTATAGATAGGCTCGGGCAGTGTAAAAAGTGAAAACACAAGAAATGCCATGAGTACGTGATTTTAGGACGGGAAAGGACTGTTTTAAAGGCTGTATGAGGAAACTCACAAAATATAAAATTGGTGATGTTTATTATGAAAAAAATTTAAACTGGTTTTTGGAGTGCCAATGAATCATAGTAACTCAAAGGCAAGTGTTAACTAAGGAAAACACTTGCAATGTATGCCAAATGGTTAAGACTTTAGTAAACAAAGAATTTATTATAACTCAATATGATTTATAAAGAAAATAGAAGCATATTAGCATAGGAAAAAATAAAGTATAGGGAAATGTTCAACACTTTAAATAACCTCATAAATGAAAAAAAAACTAATAAAATGTCATTTTCCATTCATAAAATGGATACTCTCCTTGGGGCTAGTGTGGGAAAAATGACACCCTTTCTATCACATTTTGAAGATATGCTCATTTTATTTTATGTGTATGATTGTCCTGCCTACATGTGTGTGTGGATACCATATGAGTGTCTCTTACTCTTGGGGGTCAGAAGAAGGCATTGGATTTCTTGGAACTGGGGCTCCAGATGGTCCTAAGCCATCAGGTGGGTGCTGGGACCTGAACCCAGGTCCTCTGCAAGAGCAACAAATGCTCTTGACTGCTGAGCTATTTTTCCAGCCCCCCTTCTCCCGATTTGTAAAATGTATTTATTTATCTTGTGTTTTTTTATGTGTGCTTGTGGGTGGGTGGGGCACACTAGTGTCATGGTGCTAGTGTGGAGGTCAGAAGATAAGTTGTGGGAGTCTTCTACAGTCATGTGGGTTCTGGGGATCAAACTCAAGTTGTCAGGTTTGGTGGGAAATGCTTTTACCCACTGAGCTACCTCGCCAGCAGCTCTTACCCTTTCTGTAATCTCTGACAGACAGATAAATAACAGCCACCTCCACAGAGCTCATCACCTGCAGGGTTTTTCTAATTTATTCGGTCCCAGTCAATAAGTCAACAGAGGCATGCTCCATCAAGAGCATGTCCGTCTGTCTATCTCATTTATGGCTTAACTCTCCTGCCTGGAACCAAGTCAAACATAACATATGCCTAAAGAAAGATTTCTTGATGAATCAATTAATAATAAATAAATAAACAAACAAACAAATAAATAAATAAAATCCAGTTATTAAAATCTATTTTAAAAAGCTGTTAAAGAGTAGCATTTTCAGTATCAAAATATCACTCTTTTGGGGGACTGGAGACAAATCCATGGCCTTATGCACAGTGAGTGAGTGTTCTATCACTAAACTGTCCCCCAGACCCAAAAAGGGGGGGGAGGGAGATCGGAAGAGGAAGGAGGGAGAGGAAGGAGGGGAGAGGGGAGGATTGGCTCTCACAAGTCAGGTTTAAAAAGCAGAGCCTGACCTCCAGGTTGTTGTTTGTTTGTTTGTTTGTTTGTTGTTTGTTTGTTTGTTTTTCTCACCATGCAGTCTAAGCTGGCTCAGCTCCTGCCTCAGCTTTTGTTACTGGAACCTCAAGCCGACATGGGGGGTGGGGCTCTCTCCCACTTAGATCTCCTATCCTTCACACTGCAGCAGTGGGGCTCAGGTTTGGGCTTGTCCAGGAACGGAGTCAGCTCTACCTGAGCCCAGGTAGCTAGAGCTCTGTCCTGAGGGAAGTGTGGAGGGAGGAAGGTGGCAATCCACATCAAGGCCAGCTCAGAATAAGGTGAACCGTTCTTTCTGCCCCATTCTTTCCCCAGATGTCTGTCTCCCTCGGGGTGGGGATCCCCTAGAGTTGTGGCTGCAGTCCAGGGCAAGATTCAAGAACGTAGACTAACTAGAGCTGTGGAGGCGGTGCCCCGACCCCATCACTAACATCTGCCTTCCAGCTTCAGATAGGTTGAACCTGCATGAGCCAGCTTGAGGCCTGCCACCTCAGTTTGACCTTAATTCCCCCCACAATATGTAATCCTAAGAAATCGTTAAGGTCACCTGAGGAACATTAAACATTCCAGGCCCCAGCCTCAGAGATTTGGATCTTACTGGTCTAGTACTGGAGGCTGTAAATGCTCCCAGGGAGTTTCAATGTCAGCCGAGGTGGAAAGTCCTTGCTGGGCATGGTGTCTTGGCTCGGGCTGGCTTCTGTGAATCTGGGATCTTTCAGTCAACTGAACTCTCAATGTTGTTAGAAGGCACGGCAGGTCAGCCACATTTCTATTTTCATGGCTAAGTCCTGGCTTTCTTTGCTCTTCAAAGTGTAGGTCCCTGCCAGAGGCTGGTGGGGTCTGAGGCACAGGGACAGGATGAGCCTGTCTTTGGCACTCGGGACCGTCAGTGCTGCCTCTTTGTGGCAACATTTCTCATCCTCACCCACACATGCCTGATTGCCCTTCCATGAGGCCTCTTCTACATTTATTTTATATTACTTTTCCTTCCTTCCTTCCTTCCCTCCTTCCCTTCCTTCCTTCCTTCCTTCCTTCCTTCCGTCCCTTGAGACAGTGTCTCAAGTAGCCCAGGCTGACCTTGAACTCTGTGTGTGGCTGAGAATAACCTTGAACTCCTGATCCTCCTGCCTCTACTTCCTGACAGCTGGCATTATACTCCGGTACCAGCACCCCCAGTTTGTGAGGTGCAGGGGCCTGAGCCTTAGGCACGCCTAGCAGACACTTTACCAGCTCAACTCCTCAGTACCTCGGTGACTATTTTCTACCTGGGCCAGGGATGATAAACCAGGCCAGAAGGCCAAGATAAGAGGTAGTTACAGAGCAGTGGTGGACATCACCAAGACGGTCCAACCAAATCTGACTTTGAGCTGAAATAAAAGACTTTTGCGCTCCAAACATTCCCTTAATCACCCTAGTGCTACATTGCATTTCAAAATTCAGGATGAAGGCATGGAAGAAACTCTCCATCTTTCAGATCAGGTACCTGTCATGTGGCCTCCACGAATGGACAACAAATTGGATCATCTGCAGAGCTGAGGGGTTGTGACAGAGCCTGTAAGGCCATCCTGGTGGGGGCTGAGGATACATTTGACCTGGGCAGATGACAACCTGAGGCCAGGGAGAACATCCATTATACCAAGAACCTGTGAGATCAGGTGCTCTCAGGGTTGGCATGGCCTCCTGGGAGGAGGCTACACCAGCACAACGGGCAAGGGCCCCTGCACCACCCTTCTTGATCTTACTCTGTCGGTCACCTTGACCAGAATCTAATTTCTGGTGCCCAGCCAGTGTGAAGACAGGAAAACAAACATTAATATGGAGTATTTGATGCAGGTCTGGTGCAATGAAAAACTTAAAAAAAAAGTGTAAAAAAGAAAAATCATAAGCATGGAAGGTAACAGGCTTCCCCACCACTACAAGTGTGTGTGTGTGTGTGTGTGTGTGTGTTTTCCGGAAAGGGTATTTTTGAGGCTTTTTGTAGAGTGTGATTTTGTATTTTGACACAAGAAAACCATCTAGCTGGCAAGAGAAAATGATCACCACAAAACAAACAAGGTTAATGAAGGGATACCCAATCACAAGGAGGAAGACAACTCCTCTCAGATTCCCAGCTGGGTGCTGAGGCTGCATGCTTAGGTGTGGTTTGAGAGGTCTGCCTGCCACAAACGTAACTGACTGAAGCCTGGGGCCCAGGGGTCCAGGGGCTCCGGGTCCTGCATTTAATCTTCCCAAGATTCCGGCCTCCAAGCAGAGAGCTCCAAGTATCACAGGTAAACCTAGACACCCGGCATTGCATTTTCAGGAAGTAAAGTATTTCGGTGAAAACTGCCCTCCATCCCTTCTGCAAGGATTCTGCACGGTTAACCTCTGCTCTCTAGTTGTAGACGGGTTGGCAAACTTGGTCTGCAAAGATTCACACAGTGAATACTTCTGGCCTTACCGTCTCTGTCACAACCCCTCAGCTCAGCAGGCAGTCCAGCTGGTTGTCCTATCTACGGCTATGGCACAGAACCAGCAAGAGACAATGACTAACCCAGCAGGCACAACCCCATGGGGAGCAGCATGCCCCATTATAACAAGGCTTCAAACCCCTGGAACCTGTGACAGGGACCTTACTTGAAAGAAAGGTCTTATGCAAATGTAACTAAGCCAGGGATCTCGAGATGCAGAGAACATTATGCAGCCGCCTCCTCAGGGGCCATATTTCTGGTGGAGCTGAGTGCCATATGCCTGTTACATCATCAGCCACAGAACACTCGTGCAAAAATAGAAACTGTCCAACCAATGAAATGTTGCCTTGGCCAACATTCAAACAGGAACAGTCAAGCAAGGCAAAGAAGGAATGGTGTTCGATGTGTGGTACACTGTCGGCCCAGTCATGATGCTGTCCAGAAGAAAGTAAGGGACCAGCCGTGGCCTGCTGTATTCCTTAATCCTAGCAGGAAGCAGGGAGGATGTGTAAGGAAGGCTCCGAGTACTGGATGCGCCTGGGATTGTCAACTGCTACTGTGCCTGTGTCTCACGTCGCCGTGAGGAGGCTTTACCATCCTGCTTTGCGGATGAAAGAACGAAAGCTCAGGAATGTTGACCTCTCAGAGGCAGAAGGGAGGAGGACGATTCTCATTTGTCACAGCTTTATCAGGTCCTGCAGTCACACTGTGTGTTCCCCAAAGTCAAGGTTTCAGTGACAGAGGGTGACCAGTCCTTGGCCAATCAAGGGGACCTGTGCAAGATCCTCCGTAGCCAGAGCCACCTTGTGTGATGCAAAGCCCTTGTCAAGCTAGCGGCCCCACCCTTGGGCACCGTTTAGAATTTGCCTGGGGAGCAACCATAATGCCAGCCTGTTGCCTACCCCCTTCCTCTAGAGTAGCAGTTATCAACCTGTGGGTCACGACCCCTTCGGGGGTCGAAAACTCTTTCGCAGGGGTCGCATATCAGATATTTACATTACAATTCAGAACAGTAGCAAAATTACAGTTGTGAAGTAGCAACAAAAGTAATTTTATGGGGGCTGGAGAGATGGCTCAGTGGTTAAGAGCACTGGCTGCTCTTCCAGAGGACATGAGTTCAATTCCCAGCACCCACACGGCAGCTCATAAATGTCTGTAACTCCAGTTACAGGAGATCTGATACCCTCCCACAGACATACATGCAGACACCACCAATGCACATAAAAATGAAATTATTAAAAAAATTATTCTATGGTTGGGGGTCACCATAACATGAGCAATTGTACTAAAGGGTCAAAGCATTGGGAAGGTTGAGAACCATTGCTCTTAGAGTCCAGGCCCTATTACCATACTCCTTGATCTCTTTTTATTCATTTTCCTACGTGTATGTAGAGTGTATATGTGTGTGTTTTGCATGTGTGTGGGTACACATGTGTGGATGCAAGTATGTGTACACTTGGAGGCCCATGGTTGATGTCAGGAATCATCCTCAACAGCTGTTCTACTTTATTTACTGAGGCAGAGTCTCTCAGTCAAACCCAGAGATCATTGATACAGCTAGTCTTGCTAGCAGCTTGCTCTGAGGACCCCCTGTCTCCACGTGTTGATGCTGGAATTACAGGCAGCCACTATGCCCACCTGACATTCACTGGGTTCTGGGGGTCTACACTCCAGTGCCCATGCTTGTGGGGCAAAGACCTTAACCACCAAACCATCTCCCCAGCCCCAGGCCTCAGTCTTGACGCTGTGACGCTGTGACGCTGTGATGCTCTCCCAGCCTGGTCTTCATCCCAGAACTCTCTCCACTGTTATTTGGCAGCGCCAGCTCCTGCACAGGACCTCAGAGAAATAAGGCTGGAGGGGAAGAGACTGCTCTCCTCTCAGTTGCCACTTTCGTGTCTCCCTTTTATTCTTCAGTTCTCAGTCCCAAGGCCACACCTTCACCCACTCCGTCTAAAGCCCCTGTCCCTTCCATGCTTATTTCCCACCTTGGTGTTTCTCACGTCTAAAACGATCTCGGTTTACTCATTTGCTGCTTTTCAAAATCCATCGTCTCTCACTAGGGTTAGATTCCCTGAGTCAGGATTTCTGAGACCGCCATGCCCTAGACTCATGAAGGGGTCTGATGCATGGTCACCACGCACTTCACAAATTAGTTGATTCTGTTTGCAGCAAGGATGCTGAGCTGGGGAGAGCTCTTCCTGAAGTTATGGGCGGGGTCAGGGAGCAGGCACTCTGACCCCAGAACACCTTTCTTCTGCATTGTTCTAGAAAGCAGGCAGCCTGGCAGCATGGCTTCTCCTTCTCCCGGCACTGCATAGTAAGAAACGTCCAGTACGGGCTGAAGCATGCTGCCTCTCTCTGCCGCTGGAGGCCCTGGCAATTACAGCGAGAAGCACTCCCAGCCTGTACATCCCGAGAATCTCTGAGTCTAGTTAATAGAGCCATTTTTAGCAAGTCGAGCACTTCTGTAGCCGCCTCACAGCAACCCAGGGAAGCTGATCTCTCCTAAATTATGAAGAATCTTTACTTAGCTTTCTGCCACCTCCCAGGACACCATCATTAACTCCCTGACAAAACAGCCTCTCTGTGGTCACCCGCAGTATGAAGGAAAACAAAGGGGAATCAGTGGGCACAATCCCTAGACTGGATTTCCCCACCAGTAACCCACAGGACCCCTTTGTGTTCCTCGGGAAAGACGAGGAGAAGACAAAGCTGAGCCTTCACTAATGTGACTGTAAATATCCAGACAGGAGGGGGACATGTAGGATGTACTTGGGTTAGTCTGTTCCAGTAGATGCTATGCTCACTTCTGTCACTGACTTGAAACACACACACACACACACACACGCACACGCACACGCACACGCACGCACGCACGCACGCACGGCTTTCCAGTACTTGATCATGGGGGACAAGACTCCCATTCATGAAGCAGAGCTGCCACAGCATAAGAGAGGCCGCACAAGAGCTACAGGGCACGTCGCATGTGAGATGTGTGAGTTTTCCTCCCTCTCATACCTGTGTACATTTGTGGTGGTTTGAATGACACGGCCCCACAGTCTCAGGCGTGTGACTACTTGTTGGCGGTGTTGCTTGGGGAGACTTAGGAGATGCGGCCTTGTTGGAGGAAGTGTGCCCGTGGAGGTGAGCCATTCCCAGTGTGCTCTCTCTGCTCGTTGATCGGTGTTCAAGACGTGGGCTCTTAGCTGTTCCTATTGCCATGCCTGCCTGCTACGGTGGTGATGGACTCTGATCCCAGGCACCGTGAGCCCAAATAAACCCTGTCTTCTGTAAGCTGCCTCGGTCATGGTGTTTTAATTACAGCAATAGAGAAGTAAACTAATACAACATCCCAGGTGGGTGTGCAACGGGGAGTTTGACACACGCACCAATGTACTCAAGCCCTTGTGCAGGCACCCATGCACAGGAACACAGAGAAGACTGGCATTTCCATTTCTGAAATATCTTGTAATTGGGAATTATTTTAGATACATAAGAGTACACTGTGAGTAAAACAGTGCAGGAAGTGGGTATGGTGGTTTCCTTTCTGTCGCTGTGACAAAACACTCAGGCCAGGAGCAACTTCGGGGGTGGTCTTCATTCCACCTCACACTTCCAAGTCACAGTCCATCACAGAGAGAAGTCAGGGAAGAACGCGAGCAGAAACTGTGGAGGAACACTGCCGCCTGGCTCGTTCTTGCTCACGCTTGGCTAGCTTTCACGTACAGCCCAGGACCAGCTCCCAGGGAATGGTGCCGCCCGTGGTGGGCTTGGCCCTCGTACATCAATTAACAGTCAAGACAGTTCCCCACATGTTCACATGATGATCTGATCTGGAAAGCCCTCAGTGGGGACTCTCTCCTCAGGTGATGCTCGGCTGCGTCAAGTTAACTGAGCACTAACTAGGACACTGGCAGGTACGTCCTTTAACCAGTTTCCAGCAACGCTACGTTTTGCATAACCGTGGTGCATTTGCCAAAATCAAGACATAGGTGGTGTTGTGGTACTACTGGCTTAATTATAGACTCTGGAGTCTACCTGTTCTCGGTGGTGATGTTTTATTTGTGCCGAAATGTGGTGAGATTTTATTTGTATGTTAATAAATAAAGTTTGCCTGGAGATCAGGAGACATAGCCAGGCATAAACAAAAGTCAGGCAGTGGTAGCACACGACCTTAATCCGATCACATGGCAAGCAGAGTCTGTGTGTGTCCAAGGACACACTAGGGAACAACCAAGTGTTTAACCACATGCCTTTAATCCCAGTACCAACCATAGAGACCTGGAGGTCTGTACAGACAGGCAGTGACAAGGAAGTGAGGTAGCTGGGCTAAGAGCCAGTGAGAAGGCAGAACAGCAAGGCAATAAAGGCACAGGTTAGACAGGAAGAAGCTGGTTCTCTTGGGAAGCTATGGTGGTGTGGTGAGCTAAGGTTAGCTGCTGGCTTTCATTATTTCTCTGATCTCTATGGCTTTCACCCCTGTATTTGGCTCTGTGTTTCTTATTTAATAAGACTGTTTAGAAATTCGTCTACAATTCTCCGCTCACAAATACCTCCTCCCACCTCCACACATACACACACACCTCTGACTGCCTCTGTTCCAGAATCCAATCCAGGGCATTTCTATTTTGAAGATTGAGGTTGGCACACCCCCTCATTTCCTTAGATTTGGAAATAGAGGGAGTGGCTCTCAGAGCAAGAAGATGCTGCGATTTCTCACGTATATCTTGCCTCTACTTTCAATACAACACTTAACTTGTGCCTCAGTCTGCTTATCTATAGAATGGAGCTTGGCTGAACTTGCCGCCACATTGGGCAGTTTTCTGGGATACAGGAAACCAGGGGCCACCATCTTAGTGGTACTCTTGCTGATTATGAATTTTATGGATCAGAAATCTGCATTTTGTGAGTCTTTTAAGATGTCTGGGTTTCAGATTGAGGCATGGCAATCATATTTAAAATGTAATTTCTAGGTTCACTTTTCTTAACTTTAAAAGGACATCCCTGGGGTCTCCAGAGATGGCAGCATGCTTGTGGTACAAATATGAGGACCTGGGCTGGGACCCTTCCCCCACACCCGCAAATGGACTCCTGTGATACCATTGCTTAAAGGTGCAGACAGGAGGGTCCCTGGAGCTCACTGGCCGCTTGGTCTTGACAAATCAGTAAGCCACGTTCAGTAAAGGACATTGCCTCCAAAATCAAGGTGAAGATTAATTCATGAAGATATCCAATGTGCACTTCTGGCCTCTACCCACATGCACTTAACCACTGAGCCATCCCTCCAGCCTCCAATCCCCATGTTAGAGTGAAACTGAGGCTTACAAACATTATAACTTGGCTATCTCCACAATGTATTAAGCGAATGAGCTGGGATTTGAACTCAAGTATGGAAACTTGCCAACTCTTAAATCTGGAGCATTCTGGCATTTCCAGGGTAGTAAAAACTACTGCATGGTACAAGGACATGATGTCTTTGACTCTTCAAGAGAATCAAGACCTTGCTGTTTCACACACACAGAGTCCTTTCTACCTGACTTAGTCTTGCCAATTAGTGATGCTTCCCCTTGTCTCTCACACAGGTGGGTCACTGGAATTAGAATGAAAGAGAATCTGTCAGAATTCTCCCCAAAAGAAAATATTTATATTCTAGCATCTGGTCTGGATTTTAGTTTGTAAGGCTCTGCTGCTTAAAAATAATTGGCTTTCTAAATTTAAGTGACAGCTCAAGTTACTCCAAAGGAGAAACTTTTTAATCTTTCTTTCTTCTTTTCCTTCCCTACTTCCTTCCTTCCTTCCTTCCTCTCTTTATTTCCTTTCTTTTTATCTTTTCTTTCTTCTCTTTCTTTCTCTCTCTCTCTCTCTCTCTCTCTCTCTCTCTCTCTCTCTCTCTCTCTCTCTCTCTCTCCTGGTCTAACAAAAAGATGATGTTAGCAGTCAGAATGAGAGTCATATATTGACTTAAAGAGTTTTCTCATCACAGAAATAGATTGTTTTAAATTCAGAACCTTGCAATGACCACCCAGGAACGCTAGGCATGTCAGTTATAAACAGCCAAGAAGGCTAGGGCGAGACTTTCAATATCATTATTCTAACTGATGCTGTGACCAGTTTTCAGCCTCATGGGATCATTGGTAAGACGGCGAGTTCTTCCCTGCATGGAAGGCTGTCCTGAATTAATAGAACACAGCATGTGGTGGACTCTAGAACTCAGCCCCTTTCCTTCCTCATCCCCAGTGCTTTTCTCCCCAACTAGGTTTTAGAGCTATTGGCTCAGCCTTTGAAGTTCAAATCAAATGAACACACTTCAGTCTCCTCAGAACCACTGCTTAGGCTGATGTTATTCTTCCCTTTTCCTCACAGCTCTTTCTCCCCCAGCTAACTAATGCAGGAAAGGCAGGGATGAAAAGGCTTTACTCAGTCTTGCTTGGCAGTTGGACCAAGATCAGAATTTTAAGCATAGGTGTATGATATACAAGGCTCACTAATCTGAGAGTCTTTCTAGTCAATGAAGTCTGTGTCTCTAAAAAAAAAAGTCACATTCAGTTTCTAGCAAACACACAAAGTGAAAACTGGTTACTCTCGAAATCACTCTTGAAAGACACTTAGAACGTTCATGAATGCCAACACTGTCTCACAAGGAATCCATGCAATCACCTTTTCCTCCTAACCATGGACCAGGTCATCATTTCTCTGATGACCATATAAAGCTGGTTTGTGTTTAGGGGCCATGAAACATGAGAAACATCTATTTATTTAAACACTAAAATAATTAACAGGGGCCAAGACAGATTTCTGAAAATTCAAGAATGTGTTAGCAAATACCTGACAAGAAGCAACCTTAGAGAGGAAGGACTTATTCTGGTTCATGGTTTGAGAGACAGCCCATCACGGCAAGGAAGGCATGGTTGGTAAGAACAGCTCCTAGTTGTCAGGGCAGGACCTCCTTCACATCTGGGCAGATCAGGAGGTAGAGAAAGTGGGTACAAGTACCTGCTTGTCATTTTCCATCCTTTGCATTAAGTCTGAGAACCTGGTACATGAAATATGCTACTCATACTTAGGATGGGTTTTCCCTCCTTAGTTAATTCTCTCTAAAAACACCCTTAAGGTCATGCTCAGGAATGTGTCTCCTAGGTGACTCCAAAGGGACATCATTGGCATCCAATAAGAACTGACATGAAGGTTAACTATCACACCTGAGTCTCCTATCTCACACTCACTCAGGTATGTGCACGTAGAGAAACAGTCCCCTTATCTCAATAGGTTTTTCTTTTCTTCCTTTCAGTCTTTTTTGCCTATCTTTTTTTTCTTTTTTTGCCTAATTGGATTCACTTATGTTACATGGCTACATGATCAAATTCTATATCAAGGATCATTTTGTATTAGTTATTTTCATAAAAAAACAACGGACAGGCTAGGGAGATTGTTCAGTGCTTGCTGTGCTAGTGTGAGGACCAGAACTCTGAATCCCAGAATCCACAAAAAAGAACCAGGCACAGTGGCATGTGCTGGCTATAGCAATGTTGAGGAAGTAGGGAAAAGCTTGCTGGTCAGTCAGTCTAGATTAATTGGCAAGCTGTAGGCCAGTGAGAAACCATCTCAAAAACCAAGGTGGGTGATATCTGAAGAATGGCAGCTGAAATTACGCTCTGCACCCCTCCACACACACAGTTAATAACAGGTCAACTGATGCTCTACTCCCCTCCACACACACAGTTAATGGCATGTCAACTGATGCTCTGCACCCCTACACACACACAATTAATGACAGGTCAACTGAAGTTTTGGCAAGTGAATGAGATTACTAAACACAACCTGGTCTCTCAGTCTTGGGACCTGAAATGGAGACATTTAAAAAAATCACATAGACACACCTCAAACAATGCTCTATCCTGGAGAGAGGTTGTATAGTCCTAATAAAGAAGAAAGAAAACAACAGACTAAATGAAAAAGTGCAACATGGAAGACTCCTTTGTATGCAGAAATACTTCATGTTTTGCTCCCCACAACCCCAGAGCTTTACAGCAATGGGGCAACTTAGTAACCACAGTTAGCCATGTCACAACAAAGCAAGACATCCCTCAAATTCCTTTAGCTAAATTTGCCACCAGTTGTGACCTTTGCTCAACAGTGCTGGAGAAACCAAGATACATAGGTTGCGCTTAAGTCTTAAAGCCTTCACAAGCTACAGGGAAACAGGCGTCTTAGTTAGGGTTTCTGTTGCGCCATGACCAAAAAGCAAGTTTGAGAGGAAAAGGTTTATTTGGCTTATATTTCCATACTGCTGTTCATCATTGAAGGAAGTCACAACAGGAACCCAAACTGGGCTGGAACCTGGAGGCAGGAGCTAATGCAGAGGCCCTGGAGGAGTGCTGCTTACTGGCTTGTTCATCATAGCTTGCTCAGCCTGCTTTCTTATAGAACCATCAGCCAGAATCACCAGCATAGAGATGGCACTATCTATAAATCACTAGTTAAGAAAATGTCCTACAGGCTTGCCTGTAGCCCAGTCTTATGGAGGCATGTTCTTAATTGAGGTTCCCTCTTCTCAAATGACTTTAACTTCAGTCAACTTGACATAAAACTAGCCAGGACAGTAGATAAGGTAATAACTCACAGAATTCTATGAGTCTAACAAGACAATCTTGGAAGAAAAGCAAGATTCCTGGTAGAGAATGACCATAGGGCCTTATGGGGAGTGTATGAGGCAACAGAGTATGAGAAGGGTATCTCAGGGAGAGACAGCCTTGACCAATATCCAAGTTTAATTTAACCAACAGTAGGGAATTTTCCTTATCCTAAAAAATGTATAGAAGTAAATATTTCTTTTATATGCTAATCAATAGCTGTGAACAAGAGCTGATGCAGAAAATGAACTCCTATGAAATCAATAACTACAGATTCACCAACTGCATCATATTTCTTCCACCTCTCTTGATCACTTGTGATAAAAGAATCCATTCACAGAAAAATTTCAACACTCTAGCACCACATCACTACCTCTGGCAAGGCCATTTCAAGATTCATTTTCTAATTACAGTTAATTGACCTTATTTTAGGTCTGTTTCTGCAGTTTCTTTATTCTCTCCTGTTTCTAGACTCATATGCTGATCTTCTTTACTTTCCATAGAATCAGAAGACACGATCCCATTCATTCATCTCAATGTCAAAACTCTCATCCTCTTTCAAGAAAGCCAAAAGGCAGCAAGCCTGCACGAACAGTTCTTCTTTATGAACGAATCTCGATCTTGTGAAATAATGCTAAGAGTTGAGCAAATACTTCTGGCTAGGAGTGCAGCTGCACCTTAATCAACAGAGTGCCACACACCTGCCATTCCTGTGTCATACAGTACTCTAGACGGACACATTAGCTGTTCAGGGGAGCAAGTATCATGAACAAATCAAGTGAACAGACCACTTGTCTGTGCTTCCAATAACTCACTGCCTGATACCTTGATGAATAAAATAGAGCTGAGATGTGCAATACTGTGCTAGCTGAGAGAGTCTTATGCATGGATAAGCCCTGATAAGACACACATGCCCACTCTGCATGTGGAAGGGATAAAACTAGACTCAGTTTCGGTCAAGGCATGCTTGGAAATCTGGACCAAGTAGGATGCACCTCCTTATTAAGGGATGTTGCATACCACCACTTCATTAAACCAGAATAATTCCTAACTGCCTTATACATCCATATCCTTACACCCACAGATAAGCAGAGCTCTCACCCTTCATCAAAAAAAAAAAAACTGGAAAAAAAAAAAAACAACCCCTTTTTTTTTTTTTTTTTTTTCCAGCAAAGACAATTACAGAAATCCACAATGAGCCAAAATGCAGGCAGTAACTGGATGTGGAATGCCCGGCCCTAACTGATACATCTACAACACAGTCCCTGTACCCACAGCTCAAGAAACATCACAGAAGAGGAGGCAGAAAGATTGTAAGAGCCTACAAGAACCAAGACATGTGAGAAAGAGGATGTCTGATGAAGATGGTATCTTCTATATATGACAGAGAAGCTGCATCCAGGAAATCTCAACAACGGTCACCCAAACAAGGCCTAAAACATGATAGAACAAATTGACATGCTAATGTAGATGAGAGAATTCTCACAAGCTCCCACCCATAGAAGAAGAGCTCTTGGGAGAAGGGCAAGCCTCTTGACAGGTTAGCCAGTCCCAAGAGGTCAGCCCTAAACACAGAAGCAACAGTCTATGATCTCTGTGGGTTGTGGTCATAAGCTTTATAAGATCCAACACGTGGGTCCCAGGTATTGAACTCGGGTCATCCGGCCTGGCACTAAGTGCCTCTACCCACTGAGTCATCTCACTAGCCCTTAAACTCCTAACATTACCCACTTGAGCCTCTCAGTATTCCACCCGTGCTTTTCCTTTTTGTAAATCTGAAGCCTTTGCACGCAGGTGTTATTGAATGGCTGATAGATTTTTTAAAATAAAATATTAAAATGAAATGTATTTATTGATTGGTATGTGTGTTGCACGCATGCATGTGCACACGTACACCCTTGCAAAAACATGAACACGGAGGTCAGAGACAACTTTGGGATCCAACCCTGGTCATCAGGCTTGATGGAAAGCACTTTTACCTGCTGAGTCATCTTACCAGCCCAGCAACTAGACTTTTAAAAAACATTGTATTTCTTCTTTATAATTGAGAATTTCATATATCTATCATAACAAAATATGACCATATCTACACCCCCCATTTTCTCCCTCCAACTCCTCTCATATAGCCCAGCACAATGAATTCTTTCCAACTTCATTTTCTTTAAAAAAAAATAATAACCCACTATGTCTAGCTAGTACTGCCTATATGGGTATGGAATGGGTTCATCCAATGGAACATGGGAAACCTACCAGTGAGAGTACCTCAAGACAGACAGAGTCCTTCCCACGGCAGCTATCAACCTCCAATAGCTCCTCAGTAAGGGGTAGGGCCTATTCCCATCCGTGTGGAATTTTCGCTGGCTTGATCTTGTGCAGGTCACCACACCAGTAGCTGGACTTTCTAACAGACCAATTTGAGTCTTGAACTAATTTAAATCTACAGTGGAATTCCAATTAGAGTTGAGAAGGACTCTGTCTCACCATCACTACCATTAGCACCAGCATCAATAAGTGAAGAACCATAAGGACTCTCTAGTACGGACCCCCAAAGCAGGGCTTAATAGTTACTAGTCTAGCAACCCTTGCTAGCATGCTATGGGGTGTTCACCACTCATCGAAGCAAGGACTCATGTTTTTATCTCCACTTGGTTAAGTAAACCATGTCCTTGAGAAGACCATATTTTGATAATCAGGGCACTGACATGTAATCAGGCTCTTTTGAATCAATTATGTCCACTCACAGGAGATGTGAAAGGCTACCCGTTCTCAGTGATGATCACCACCAATAGAAATACCAGGTAGTACAGCCTGGTTCACCCACACTCCATTTCTACCCTGTTTATACCCCAAGGCAATTCTTGTCACAACTACCCCATTCTTTAGCTTCTCTTAATTCTCCTCTTTCTTCCAATTCTTCCAGAGAAACTTAATTCTCTAGCTCCTTTTTGCAAGTCAAGAACAAACTAAATGATAAAGTAAAATGAAGTAATTACCACAGTATCAAAATGTGTTTTCCAGCATAATCATACATAATAAAGTAGCATTGCCATTATCCTCTAGAACCCTTGAGGAGTACAAGAATCCCTCTGGGAGGCTCCATGAAACACTTCAGTAGCTCCTTATTGCCCGACTAAACATGTCATGCCTCAAGAACTGACAATCACAACTGAAAAACAGAACAACACTGTATTCTAAATTCAGTTTTAGAACTCTGTATTATTTCCTTACTAGGTTTCCAAGGCATCTTTTTCTAAGTTCTTTGGCCACGTGTACTAATTCATCATGTATTTTAAAAGATAATTGTGGGTTGGCCTGTGAAGGTGAACTCTTTTAGGTTTAAGTTCTTAGTCATAGACTATCTTGGAGCAGGTCTTGAAGGTACCTTCTAGGAATATCAAAGCCGTCGCCCCTTTCTTAAATATGACATCATTCACGGCAATCACAATTGTCATGTCTGCCCTAATGATCCAATCTCACACTTTATATTCTCTTGATATGTAAAAGCGATGTGTGTCTAGATAGACCTGTGTCATGGCTGCTGTGTATATATCTGCCTGTACTTGGATGACTCAATGTCAACAATCATTAGCCCCATAACCGCCATAGACTGAGAAAAGCTGTAAGTCATGAAACTGTCAAAGCAGCAGAATGACTTTGACCAAAGGATCCTTCTGGAGGCATTTGGTTCTAGAGATGGAAAGGGCCAAATGTGCCCACTAGGAACTTAGTTAACACTCTATGCCAATCAAACCCAGCCTCTTGTCTCAACTCCAGAGAAGACTTTGGAAATCCAAAGTGATTATATCAGAGGTCGTGGTGATGAAGGTGTTCGGTTGGAGCCTCCAGCTTGCCCCTGCACAGTCCAGGAAGCCCCATTCCCATCTGTCTCTCTCTCTCCAAACCCTGCCCACTCAGAGAGTCTCCAAACAAAGGAAAGGTGCCAAAAGCCTAGTTCTGCATTCTTGGCAAGTATTGCAACTTCCTCCTCTGCAGCCGCCAGCTGCCCAAGTCCCCATCTAAGTGTTCAGTTTTTGACCCTACTTGGGCATAAATCCAGCTTGTGGCGAACACATCATCACCCCTGCCTACAATCTATAAAACCTCCTTACTTTAGTCCAATTTCTCTGGCCTTGATCTCTGAGACTGGTGAATTCGCCAGGGAGTTGCTTTGCTCAATAAATCCATTGCTATACATTTTCAATTCGGTTTGATTTGGCTTACTGTGTCGGCGGAGAAATTTATTATTGGGGGCAGAAAACCTATTATCTTGTTGCTGAAACTCAGGAGAAGTAGAGCTCCCAGCTGTGGGCCAGGTCCGCTGGCCCGGTGGGGTGCTGCTCCTCTCCCTCTATCTTTCTCTCTGCCAAAGCAGATGACTTTTGACTCGGGGAAAGTCCATTTCCCAGCCACCACCTAAAGAGGTACCAGGTAACTCTTCCGGGTCCAGGACCCCTAGGATCCCCTGCCAAACCTTGGCTGCACCAGGCAAGCTCATTCTGGAGCAGAGATGGTCTCTGTTCCTTCCCAAGGCTACCCCACCTCCATTGCTCAACCCCAGGCTATCACTTGGGATACCTTGCCCTAGTCTTTGGTCTCTGGCACAAGCCTGGAAAAGGATAGTGCCAAGTCTAAGTGTGATTCTCAGTAACCCCTGGGGTGTCTGCTGTGAAATTTATCCAAATTGGGACTGTCTTGAACTATATGCCCCAAATGTCCGATTTTTCTTTGTTCTGTGGCCTGGCCTCAGTACACTCTAGATAACCAGTCAAGGTGGCCACCAGAGGCCACTCTTGATTTTAACATCTTCCATGATCTTGAGAATTTCTGCCGGCGTACGGACAAATGGTCTGAGCTTCCTTATGTTCAGGGTTTTTGAGCTCTGCACTCCTGCCCCCCACCCCCAACACACACACATACACACTATAGCTAGTGCTCCACGGCCCAGGTCTTTTTGGCCTGGTTGTGGTACGTCCAGATGCCTTTTCCCCTGGGGACTTGGACCCTGAGCCCCCTGCTCTAAGTCACCCAAGTCACTGGCACCCCTACCCCTTCCCCAGTCCTGCCTACCCTTCCCCCTTCCTCATCTGCCACATACTCCACCTAGGGGCCAGCCTTTTTCCTTTTACCCATCCCTTCCTCTTTCTCCCGCTCCATGACAAAGGTCAAAGGCTAGCCTTCCCCCCTTACCCACCTTCCTCCCTCCCTCCTCCTAAGGCTCCTCTTTCTTCTCTATCACCGCAGGCTCCACCGAGTGGTCAACCCCATCTCCTAGATCCAGCCCCTCTCCATCTTCCTCCCCTCTCCTTGCCTTTCTCAGACAGGAAAGTCAGCCGCCAGTCCCACGGTAACACCACTGCGCCTGCAAAATTTAAGTTCAATGATACACAGCCCGGTGGTGGTGGTGCACACCTTTAATCCCAGCACTCGGGAGGCAGAGGCAGGCAGATCTCTGTGAGTTCGGGGCCAGCCTGGTCTACAGAGGGAGTTCTAGGACAGCCAGGGCTCTATAGAGAAACTCGGTCTCAAAAAACAAAAAACAAACAAAAAAATAAATAAAAATAAAAATAATTCAATGGTTCACAAGGTACTCTTCCCTTAAAATCCCAACACTAGAGAAAACAGGAAAAGTTGTGTCTATTTTGTGTAGATGGATGGATCTGCGCCTGTAAGTTTTGTTGCAGACATGGAGCCGCACAAAACTGTGTCAGGCTCAGTTAAATGTAGTCTGTGACCCTCCCCTGCATGCACGTTTCCGACTGCTCTTCAGTGTGTGAGCTCACTGTGCTCCATGTGTCTTGGTTGGAGCTCAGCTGTGGCTGCTGCTACTAGCTGCCTGGCCTCAGAATTTACCTCTGGGGTTTACGGCCACTGAATCTGATGTAATAACAGAGATTCATCCGCCATTTGGGCATAAATAATATTAAAATGGTTTTATGCTGTTTCACTTTATTTAAAAATGTTATTGCTCAGCCTCTTTTTCAGACCCAGGCATGCTTTTAAAGTCTCTGTGTCCAAGGTCAAAGACTGGCAGGCAGAAAAAAAATGAGCAAAATAGCTAAGGGAATTTGGTGTGGTTAAAATCTGTAACACAAGTTACTTAAAACTCGTGTCTTGGAGTTGGGGCCATTCTGGGAAACAACACATGGCTTACCGCCATCTTAACTAAGGGCAGCCAAGTGGGTGGTCACCATTTTGACTAGGGTTGGAGAAGATGAAACGTCATGGTCATACAGCCATCTTGATTGAAGGTGACCACATGGTATGAGATGGGCAAAGAGACAACAGGTCTCAAAGGACACTTTTAAATTGGGGTAAGATTTTTGTGTAGCTCTTGTCCTGTCTTAAAAACCAGGTTTATAAAAGGTAGGATTTAAAACAATGCTGGTTTAATGAGGTATTAAAACTGCTCCTCCATGCATTCACATACAAGAATGTTTCTTGCTAGCAGCCAGACTTTGTAATGTACTAGTAATCTACTTGGTGTTAATTTAGAGACACTGAATTGTTTACACTGTTGAAACTTGGTTTTGCCTTCTACAAATTATGGTTGTGCTCTATGTCTTCATTCTTGAAATAAAATATTTTTTATAATATCCAAACTTTAGTTGGCTATTACTGGAACCCACAGTTGAGAGATCTTAAACTTCTTTAAAAGGGAATTTTAGAGTTTTACAAAAAGTTTAAATAAACTGGATATTTTTAAGAAACAGTTTTTAAAATGTTTAAATTTATAAGGCATAGGATATTTTAAATTTTATAAGTTGTTTTATTATAATGTCTGTTAATATATGATCTTGATAAATAGGTAAATAAAAAGCTAAAACTTAGGACCAAAACTAAAAACCAGAGTCTGAGGTATTCCTATCTTATGATGCAATAAAATGATGACCTCAGCAGTCTAGCAAAGAAAGTTGGAACCACTGGCT
>CABHPQ010157452.1:0-14266 GCA_902168405.1 Peromyscus aztecus
TGGTAGCATACGCCTTTAATCCTAGCATTCCAGAGATAGAAATCCCTCTGGATCTCTGGAGTTCAAGGCCACATTGGAAACAGCCAAGCATGGTGACTCACGCCTTTAATCCCAGAAAGCCAGCCTTTAATCCCAGGGAGTGGTCGTATAAAGCAGAAAGGTATATAAGGCATGAGGACCAGAAACTCCAGGCATTTAGCTGGTTAAGCATTTGGCCTGGAGAAGCATTTGGGCTGGTTAATCATTCAGGCTTCTAGCGGCAGTTCAGCTGAGAGTCATTTGGATATGAGGACTCAGAGGCTTCCAGTCTGAGGAAGCAAGACCAGCTGAGAATCCAGCGAGGTGAGATAGCTGTGGCTTGTTCTGTCTCTCTTACCATCCAGTGTTCACCACAATTAACTGGCTGGGTTTGATTTTGTTAATAAGACTCTCTAAGATTCCTGCTACACATATATATATGCAAAGTTTTAGGACTACAATTTTACATAAAATTGAGCTCATATGCATTTTAATTAAGTTCAGTTAATTACGTATTATAAAACATAGCCATGCAGGAGACTGTTGAAAATTTTCACATGAAGATACAAGAAATCACGGCAGGCATATTTCAGTGTAGACAATCCTTTGAGTACTTGAAGGAAGTGTGACAAGAAATCAGGATTTCATTAATTCAGTAAACAGAGCATAAACAACAAACTGTATGCTAGACAAGTGGATGAAGCAATTGAGGTTTAGTCTTTTGACTTCACATTCCCATTCTTACCAGAAAGAAGATAGTCTTCATAATAAGCACACAAATCATAATTTATTAATTTATTGGACTTGACTAGACAAAAAATAAAACGAATACACAAAAGTAGAGAAGTATAGGATAAACAGAATAAGGAAGCCAACAAATGAGAAGAGCTGTGTGGTACATATTATGATGTAGGGTTATAGTCGTTATTCTACAAATTACTCAAAAAGGACACTAAAAATATTAAGTATGTTTTTTTTATTATATTCCCAGATTGTTTATGTAAAGAAAGAAGTAGAAAAATCTGAAGAAAGAACTATTATAAGATTAAAAATCAAGAGTTTTGATTTATTATTTACAATGTAAAAGTAAGATATATTAAAGAGGTGACCAGTGTGTGTTCTGAAAGACTGATGTCTCACATCAAACTTTGAAAAAAATTGGAAGAGTAAGAGAAGAGAAGGTAACAATAAAAGAAAAAGTGTCTTTCTACTCTAGAGTGGTGGGCACGAAAGGGTTTGCAGGGCCATAGCTGAGAGGGGACAGAGAAAAAAGGAAGGAGGGAAGTTAGTCAACGTATTTCTATAAGAAAACACTAAAGAAAATAAACATTTTATTTTGTCGTGTCTTGTTGTCTCTTGAAACCTGCTCATTTCTGAAGGGAAACAGAAGGGAGTGGATAAGGGGTAGAGGAGAAATTGAGCAGAACTGAGAGCTGTGGAAGGAGGAAACTGCGGTTGGGATGTATGTGTGAGAGAAGAATCAATTTTCAATGAATAAAAAGAGCCAAAAAATGAGAATTATTTTAACCAACAACAATCATACTACTACTACTACTACTGAATAATAATAATAATAATAATAATAATAATAATAGCAATAATAATGTGTTTAAGAGAACAATAAAGTTACTACATTGCCTAGAATCTTTTCCTGACCATAGTAATTGATAATGGTTATCTGCTATAAACAATGTATATTTATTTTTAAAAAAGAAGAAAGAAGTGAAAAAAGGAACATGCTTTTAGAAAGCTAAGTACAATAATATTTCAGTGTATGAGTTACTGTGAAGTTAAATAAAAATACCAAAAAAATTTAACACATTTGCAATACCTAAGAAGAAAAAGTATAACACTTTTTATTAATGATAAAGATAGAGAACTGAGACATGAAAATGGAGCCTGTGAGATCACTCAGTAGTTAAAGGCACTTATTACTGAATTTGACATTCTTAATTTGATCCTTAGGACCCACAGAGTAAAACAAATGATTCAACTCCAGTAATATATCTTCTGATAAACACTTATGCACAGTGTCATGTGCCTGTACACAGTCAACCAATAAATACAACTAAAATACTGCACGTTATCATATATAATTGTGAATATTTGGATTAATATTTATTAAATGCTCTGACATTCTTAGCAATTTTGTATTTGAAAAGAAAACAAATACAGAAGTCAACCAATAGAATTAAAAACCATAGCATATAAATAAAAAGAGAATTTATATATGGCCTGGTATTCATTCAAGAGGAGCTCAATATTCAGGAATATTATTTATTTTTATCATTTACATTATTAAAAGTTTGATGTAACCTGAAAACTTTGCTGAGAGTCCTTCTTAAAATGAAATGTTTTTGTTTTATTTTCAAGACTCACAAATGCATCTTTGAAAGACATGAGCCAAAACTGATGAACTGCTAAAATATTATGTAAACTTTTTTAATCATCTATAAATGAATATCCATTGTCTCAAAGGAGCCCTTTCACAGTTTTTCAACGTTGGTAAAAATAGGTTAATCACTCAAAGTGAACATTAGATGAAATGGAATAAAAGCAAAGAATGATACTATTGATGCCATCAAGGAGAAGAAACAATAATATGAGAACTGTGTGCTGTCAGGTATATATTTTCAGGAAAGAAAAGCAAATTATGTGTGAGAAAGGAGAAGATTCTCTGTTAAGGGAGCGGCTTGACCTCGTACGTTACAAAAATCACGTCTCTGCACACTGTCCTCTGGCCTTTGACCTACCCTTGCTTTCTGTGCTCAGCATGGCCAAGCACTAGAGGAGGAAAGAATATTTTTGGTGGAAAAGGTAAAAGTGGTTCCAAAATGAGAAAAGATTTTTGTAACCTGGGGCTTAGCAGAGAAGCTTGGCTCAGCTTGGGAGGAGGGGACTAGACCTGCCTGGACTGAGTCCACCAGGTTGATCTCAATCCTCAGGGGAGTCTTTGCCCTGGAGGAGATGGAAATGGGGGGTGGGTCGGGGGAGGGGGGCGGCGCGGGAGTGGGGAGAAAGGGAGAATCTATGGCTGATATGTAAAGTTGAATTATATTGTAAAATAAAATAAAATAAATTCAAAAAAAAGTAAAAAAAAGATTTTTGATTTTCAAAAGAAAATTTAGTAAATAACAGTAGTGCAAAAAATACTGAACAGTGGCGAATCATATTTTTAACAGCTCATCCCACTGAACAAAGTAGTTGGCATAGTCTCCATTAACTGTACGTACGTAGCTTACATAGCCTTTATTCACCATTCACAGGACTCGATGATATCTTGCTCATTTATTAGATAGATGCAGATATCTAACAAATATTCTTAGTTCAAGGGAATTTGTTTAGCTTTTTGTTTACTATTTGATGGGGTTTTTCCATGGGAAACTCTGAAGATAAAACTTCTAGCAAAAATATGATTTCTCCTGAGGAAAATCTTTTTCATATAATTATTGCATATGATTTAACCCACCGGAAAGGATCAGAAGTCATTGAATATTCAGCTTTATTATATTGAGATAGCAGTTTTCTATAATTTTTCTATAACAACTGGAAGAAAATTATACAGTATAAAATGCTGAACATCTTTTAAATAATTGTGGCTCAGATATTTTAATAAGATTTCATAATGAAATGGAGAGATGATTCTCTATGTAATTATCTTTAATCAGATAACATGACTACTAAATCAAAAGTTTGTATTCAGAATATCCTAATAATAAACTCTTATAGTGATATGTTGTGGCCTAGCATTTTGGCAAATAAGGGGAGCTTTTTCTTCTTTTTTCTAGCCTCAATGTGGAAGACATCTGACAACTTTATCTCATTTGAGCTTGCTAGAATTTGGAGCAACACAAACTATTCCTCTGAGACTCACCTGCCTCATCTATTAGCTTTCCATAGACTGTGGTACTTTTATAGGATGATGATCAGTTCACTGGAGTGTAACTGAAATAATTAGTTTCCTTTTTTCATTCATTAAAAATTAAACCCCACATGTTCTATAATATCATGGGTGACTGAATCTTTTGTCTTTTACCCCACCAATTTCTTAGTCTAGTTGTCATTACATAAGTTGTTGGAAGTATTAATAATATGTTAAATTTGTAAGTGAAAATACTTATTTTATATTTTGTATCCCAAGAAGACATACCAATAGCATTCCAGAACCAAGGAAATATCAGTGTACCTATCAGTAAATACATTTTCATTCATTTATGTAAAAATATGTGAGCATCAATATTATGTTATAGATAACATGCTTTCTTCAAAGTAGTGTCTATGTAAGGTATTTTTTATGAGGGTATGAATAATTTCATTTACTTCTGGGAAACACTAGGAATAAAAAATGAGTTAAGGCAAAAATACAAATGAGTGAATTTAGGACTATTTCCTTAAATACATTATATAACTACATAGATATTAAGTGCAAATAGTGTTTCAATGTCTCTATCAATTGAATATAATTTTCCTGGAAATTTGCCCAGCTCAATGAATAGGTAGAATTGTGGGATGTTGTGCTTTGAGCGTGAGAGGGTCATTGCTTATTTGAACACTTAAGTGGCTGTAATTAGTGTTGGACTCCTGCCCAGGACTGGGTTTACTGAAATTTCCTTATGGATGGGGATATCTCAGAAAGCCTTCAAAAATAATAGGCAGTGAACAAGTGCTTTGGAGAGACACCTTCAGTGGTTAAACTCTTGTAAATTCTGCATGCCCCCCTGTAAGGGATTCTATTTAAACTCATTGGACTATCAAGAGAGACTAGGGTGAAATCACTTCTTTGATATCATGAGTGCCCTACTTTAGTTCCATACAATTTTTTCATCTTTCCAAGAAATTCACACAACAGGTAAAAATAAGTTTATAAATCACTCACAATAATAACTTTATAAACAAATTTACTGCACTAAAATATAAAATATAATGATATTTCTCAGGCAAAGATTATTCCCTCACACAAGTAATAATCACTACATAAAAATATAATACATTCAAGTGTTTCTACAAAGTTTTTTGTGACAAAATTTAAGTTCTACAGTTATTTATTAGAGAGAAGAGTGAAAGATTAATATATATTGAAAACTGACATTCCCTAGAGTAATGTTCAAGCCAAACTATATGAAAGCAGGTGTTGAATGACAAGAAAGCCTTAAACTATATATCTTACATTTATGCATTTTTTTAAAAATTGCCTTCAGCAGTGGCAAGCAACTAAAATTAAATTATCTTGGTCAATAAGTAAGAGGCTAATTTATTTGTGTTTTCTGTTCGAAAAAATATTTTTTCTCTCAAAAACCACATTTGGTTCCAAGCACTAAATTTACTTTCAATCTCTGTGGAAATTAAATTTAAAAAAATCATACTGTAAAGTCATTATTTCTCGATTCTAATTTTGTGTTTTAAATACATATAGAATTAGTCACATTTTATTTTATGTTGTGAATATGCAGACAGTTTCAAAGAGTGAAAGTGGTGTAGGACTGAGTTCAGTTGATTTCAGAAAAATAGCTTAAAATTTAAACACAAATAAATGGCAGCATAAACAGAATGCATATTATTGAACAAACAAAAGAATAAGATGTAAGTGCAGGGGAATGTATGACTACTAGAACAGGCATTAAAGGGAAACCTTCATAACTTTAAATTATAGTCACCACAAAATTGTGTGAACAGTGGAAAATAATCCATTTTAAAGGCATCAAAAGGAAATCTGGATAAAATAATTAGAAATAAAATATTGGGGCCACTAACAGCTCTATAATTCAAGAAAAAAACTACAAAATGAAAAGTGGGCTAAATGCTCAATATTCATTATTTCTATGTAAATCTTTATTTGTATATTCAGCATTTCCTAAAGTGTCAGTTTCTTTTCTACTGTACCTTCTATTATGTCTTAGTCAATAACTTTTTCAACTCAAATACTTCCTCTTTTATCTAAAATTTTATCAATGAATCCATTTATCAAAGAATGCAAAAGAAGCCCAGTTTGAAACTTCTCTGAGATGCACTTTATAGATTTTTTAAATACGCATATGACATTATATATGCTTATTTATTTTTCTTGTAAAAATTACCACCTTTTTAAAATTATTTTCTTCTTGCACATTTTGGTAAATGTTTACTTTATTCCAACAGAATACATTTTAAAAAATATCAAAATTATTTTACACAGAAGAAAGAAATCCTTCACACGAAATGCTTCTAGTTGTCTACAATGTATGCAGTATTCATAATTTTATAATTTTTTGATTAAACAATGATCAACACTCAGGAATGAGATGATATTGGAGGGTCTTATGTACTTGGAGATTAATAAGAATATTTTGCTCATTGTTGGTGACTGTCTACAGTTGATTACCATTGCATTATTCTTAAATTTTAGTGTTCTGTAAGTTCATATGAGTCTCAAGTAACTTTTGCAGTCTCTTTTCAGTATATAATTAATTTTTAAGATTAAAAGTGATTTTGAAAAATATTCCATAATTTTTAGGGAAATACGTTTGGATCGCAGCAGAAATCTTACTTTCATACAGTAATAGTGAATGCCAGGGTGTTGGAAAGAAGCCTCAGATGTTAAACCTAGGTCAGTCCCAGCACCCACAGCGTGATTATAACAGTCTGTAACCAAATCTCAGGGGATCTGACACTGTCTTCAAGCTCCATGTGCACCAAGCAGGTACCACACAAGGTGCACAGATATATAGCCGGAGCTCTTAAACACACACACACACACACACACACACACACACACACACATACAAACATACACTCTCACACATGAAATAAAATAGGTGAATCTTTTTTAAGACTAAGAAATGCCTTGAATGTTTTAAATTCTTTTTTTTTTTTTTGAGACAGGATTTCTCTGTGTAGTTTTGGTTCCTGTCCTGGATCTCATTCTGTAGACCAGGCTGGCCTCAAACTCACAGAGATCCACCTGGCTCTGCCTCCAAAGTGCTGGGATTAAAGGCATGTGTTACTGCCGCCTGGCTTTAAATTCATCTTTAAATGAATGACTAGACCTTTCAGTGGCACAGTACTCGTTTTACACGTCCAAGTACAGAGTTGATCCCCAGAAATATAAAAGTTTTGACAGATTAATCTCTAATATTTTCTTTCATGAATTACTCTCTGTAGCCCATTCCTTAGAGAAGAGCTTCTATAGTACATTTGTTTCTATTTGAGAAGTTACAGTATATATGTATTTTTTATTTATATTCACTATATCTAATACAATTTTAAGTGAACATATCATATTCAAATTTTTCTATTTGTTTCCGTTTTATTTTTGAGTTTAATTATGATAGTTCTGACAGACATATTACCACAAGATTATTCATGTGTTATTTTTAAAATAAAAAAATACAATATGTTTTCAAAAGTTACTCTGGATTTTTAAAGTTGAGAATGTATTTTAAAAGTGGATTTGTGAAGCAGAAAATGTGTATGAAGCAGGATAAATTTAAACAATACTGATCTGGAGTAACTAAAGGAAAATTCTCTTAACGTTTTTCTTTTATTGGTTCTAAAGGGAGGAGGCAGAGGAAAGGCATTTAGACGTGGAGAGTAGCTGAAATTTATCAGGTATATCTTGTATTAAAATGATCTACTGTACCGCCAAGTAACTAGCAGCCTTGAATTGCTGCTCAGGTTTCTTGTAGTTAATAATCCTGAGTGTTAGAGGGTCATCTTTGAAACATATTAACTGTGCTACACTATTAAATGTCTATACATGAAATGTGTGTCATTATGAATGAAGAATCTAGTACTATGGGCATTTGGGGGTAATTTGATTTTTCTGCATGACTTATATGTATTTGCAGAGATAAGTTAATCCTAAAAAGATGTGCAAGTAATATATTATGAACCACTGAAGAAAAACTGGGTAATAATTTATATGACTTTTAATGCAGTGCTGCAGTCAAGGTAAATAGGACATTGAGTAGCACAGAGATGTTGTCACTGGGCTGTTTATCTTTGGCCTATGCACGTGGCCCTTTTTTGTATCAGCACCAAGTTATTTCACTTTAATGCATGCAGAAACATAACCACACAGACAAAGAGAGAGCATTTCATACACTATTCCTAGTGTGGTTTTACATAGATATTATACATTTAATATTCAGTGTTGCATTTTTTATTTATTTTGGCTACTTGCCATAAAGCAATCAAATATATTAAAGAATTTTCTTGCTAAACATATAAATATTTATTAGACTATGAATATTTGTGATTACATATATATTTGTATAAAACAAGAAAATATATTTCATTTCATAAATGGTATAATTTTTTATTCCTTTTTACTTAGGTTTTTTTCACATAGGTTTTTCTGCATAATTTTGACTGTCCTGGAACTTGCTCTGTAGACCAGACTGTCCTGAAACTCAGAGATCCTCCTGGGTGTGTCTCTGTGTCCTCACTGCTGGAATTAAAGGTGTGTGCACCACCACTGTCTGGCATAGTTTCTTTTATAAATGTTATTGATATTATTTAGCTTTCATTTCATTTACTTACTGAGTTTATGAAATATTATGAGGAGTAAAATTGGATATCAATTATATATTTATATAAATTTACACAGTAAATTATTCAATATACCTACATCAAATACTAATAACAATATTGAATCAACTCTCCTAGTAAAATAATATCTTCTGTATCTTAAAAAAATATGTAATTATATACTCTCATGAAGATTATACTAGACACAGAGTTGATTTTAAACACCATATATAAAATATAATTTCCAGTTGTCAGCAAATTTTTTTCTAAAAATCCCAGTCTTGCTTTCCAATATCAGCAGCAATATTTTCCTTTTATGTAATGCAAATGACATTTTATTGATTAAATGATGTAATCTTCCAATTCTGGTGCTGCAAAGGTGATGTAAACCCATTAGGGATTAGTTTCCCCACAGTCCACAATTGAAAGTTTTGGATGGATTTCTCAGAGCGGCTCTTCAAGGACTATGAAAAAGTGCACAAGGACAGAAAGACTGTAAAGAAATTTAAAGCTTGAAGAAAGAGCTGTAAGCAGTGAAGTCATTTGTTTGTTCTTGTTTTATTTTCCCAAAACTTTTATCTAAGAATTGTTTTGAATGCTGGAATTACACATTATGCACAAAGTGAAAAAGCTACAGAAGAAACCAACTTTTTCGTGACAATATTAAAAAAATATGATTAATAGCTGGAAACTGTAAAGTAATCCAAATTAGGTTTTACAGGCATGTTCTAACTAATGGGTTTGTTTGTCTGTCTGTTTGTTTGTTTGTTTTCCCCCATGGTTCCATAGTTTTAGAATATTACTTGAACAATATCAAATACTCCATGAAGAAAAGTCATCTCTAAATTCTAGTAAATTAGGAAAATTGCTACCATTCAGAGTTCACTAAGGAATATGGGAGAATGAAACTTTCTGTAATTCTTTTTGTTGTTGTTGTTCTTTTTATTTTGCTGATTAACTACAGAAAATAAGCAAGGGATTACCATTATACGTAGAGAGTTTAGTATATTTATACCAAGAAAAATAATGCAGTTTGGGGAAATATTACCTTATTCCACTTACTCCATTAACACACACACACATCTTTATTAGCTTATTCCATTAACACAAACACACATATTAGCTTATTCCATTAATGTGTGTGCCTGTGTGTGTGTGCGCGCACACACACACACACACACACACACACACACACATACACAATACACATCAGTATATCTCAATAGACAGTTTTGCATTGCATCAGCTATATACATGTAACACAACTTTTATGTACAATGATTACATGACTGCACCGTAATATGTGTAAGGCAAAGTTTTTTATTGTAGGTATGAATGGGAGAACAAACAGCCCGAGGCATCTAGAAGAGTCCAGCACAAAGAAAAGTATTCTGAACATGGCCAGCAGCCTGGACTCGACCAGAAAAAAAAAAAAAAAGGAGCAGAGACAGAGACAGAGAAAGAGAGAAAGCGAAGAATTTAAAGAAGATAACATGAGTGAGAGAGACAGAGAGTCAGAGAGAGAGAGAGAGAGAGAGAGAGAGAGAGAGAGAGAGAAAGAAGAGTTGGGGGCAGTTAAGCCTGAAGCTAGGGAAGTTTAGAGAGGGGAAATTTAAGAAGAGCTGCAGAGAGCCAGATGCCAATTTTGACTATAGAATATTTTTGGCTATAAATATATCTTTTTTAAATTTTATAATTAATTTAATTTTTTATATCAGCCACAGATTCCTCTGTCCTCCCTCCTCCTACCCCACCTGCCTTCCCCCCATCCCACCCCCCATTCCCATCTTCTCCAAAGCAAGTACTCCCCTGGGGATTCAGCTCAGCCTGGTAGATTCAGTTGAGGCAGGTCCAGTCTCTCCCTCCCCTCACCTAGGCTGAGCAAAGTGTCCCAGCATAGGCCACAGGTTCCAAAAAGCCAGCTCGTGCACTAAGGACAGGTCCCAGTCCTACTGCCTGGGGGCCTCCTAAATAGTTCAAGCTAATGGACTGTCTCACTTATCCAGAGGGCCTGATCCAGTTCTATGGCGGCTCCTCAGCTAATGGTTCATAGTTCATGTGTTTCCACTAGTTTGGCTATTTGTCCCTGTGCTTTTTCCAATCATGGTCTCAATATCTCTTGCTCATATAATCCTTTATCTCTCACACATATTGGACTCCTGGAGCTCCACCGGGGGCTTGGCCGTGGATCTCTGTATCTGCTTCCATCAGTCACTGGATGAGAGTTCTATCACAACAGTTAGGGTATCCGGCCATCGGATCACCTGAGTAGATCAGTTCAGGCTTTCTCTCGACCATTGCCAGTAGTCTATTGTGGAGGTATCTTTGTGGATTTCTGGGGACCACTCTAGCACTTTGCCTCTTCCGATTCCCATGAGGTCTTCATTTATCATGGTATCTCTTTCCTTGTTCTCCCTCCCTGTTCTTGATCCAGCTGGGATATCCTGCTCCCCTAAGCTCTCTTTCCCCAACACTTGCCCTTCATTAACCCCCCACCCTCACATCCAGTTTGCTCATGTAGATCTCATCCATTTCTCTGTCATTGGGCGGTCCCTGTGTCTTTCTTAGGGTCCTCTTTACTAGGTAGCCTCTGTGGAGTTGTGAGTAGCAGTCTAGTCACCCTTTGTTTTACATCTAGTATCCACCTATGAGTGAGTACATACCATGTTTATCTTGCTGAGTCTGGGTTACCTCACTCAGGATGATTTTTTTCTAGATCCATCCATTTGCCTGCAAACCTCATGATATCATTGTTTTTCTCTGCTGAGTACTACTCCATTGTGTATATGTACCACATTTTATTTATCATTTCTTCAGTTGAAGGACATCTAGGTTGTTTCCAGGTTCTGGCTATTACAAACAATGCTCCTATGAACATAGCTGAGCATGTGCCCTTGTGATATGATTGAGCATTCCTTGGGTATAAGCCCAAGAGTGGTATAGTTGGGTCTTTGGGGAGATTGATTCCCAATTTTCTAAGAAAGCACCATATTGATTTCCAAAGTGGCTGTACAATTTTGCATCCCCACAACAGATTAGGAGTGTTCCCCTTGCTCCACATCCTCTCCAGCATAAGGTGTCTTTCAACAAATGGTGCTGACATAACTGGATGTCAATATGTAGAAGACTGCAAATAGATTGATATCTGTCACTGTGCACAAAACTTAAGTCCAAGTGGATCAAAGACCTCAATATAAATCCAGTGAACCTGATGGAAGAGAAAGTAGGAAGTAGTCTTGAATGCATTGGCATAGGAGATCACTTCCTAAATACAACACCAGTTGCACAGACATGGAGAGAAACAATAAATGGGACCTCTTGAAACTGAGAAGCCATTGTAGAGCAAATGACACAGCCAACAAGATAAAGAGACAGCCTACAGAATCGGAAAATATCTTTACCAACCCCACATCTGACAGAGGGCTGATATCCAGAATATATGAAGAACTCAAGAAATTAGACACCAAAATGCCCAACAGTCCAATTAAGAAATGGGCTATAGAGCTAAACAGAATTCTCAATAGAGGAAGCTTAAATGGCTGAAAGACATTTAAGGAAATGCTCAACATCCCTAATCATCAAGGAAATGCAAATCTAAACGACTCTGAAATACCACCTTACACCCGTCAGAATTGCTAAGATCAATGACTGTAGAATATTTAACTGGTACTTGTGATACAGATGAATCCTGGAAGCCAGCATATGCATAAACCAACATAGATATATAAAGATGATATAAAAAACAATGTAACAAAAATTAGATTTAAAGTCCATAAATAGCATTTCTGTTTTTTTATGTTGCTAAATTTCCTAGATATGTTACTTCTCTAGATTCACTTCCTACATGAGTTATCTTCACTATTACAATCTTCTTGTTATTATTATTATTATATAAGGGATTGAGTTCATTGTTTAAATCACATCAATGTTTTAAACATCTGAAATTTGTACTGATGATATTGTTTCCCACCTCAATTAGAAATGAGGTGAGCAACAAGCAACGTTTGTGAGCTCCTTTCAAATCATCTGCCCACCCACAACTAAGGCTATACTTGAAACACTTATTATTATATATTTTCCAAATTATAAGTATTTCTATAATGGTCTTTGCCATAAGTTTGCTTAAAATTACATCCCCACTATACTTTCATGCTGAATATTTGTTTGAAAACTTCCCTATGTACAGCCAATCTTCATTTTATTGTGAAGTTTAGAGCCTTCAGAGGAAAGACCAGGGGAGACATTCAGACAATCAGGGCTCATAGGGTGAAGTATTTCTTACTTTTTGTTACTATGATAAATGTCATAGTCGAAACAACTTATGGAAGAAATAATTCATTTCAGATCAAGGTTCCAAACTTTCTCCATCAAGGATATACTTCCAACAGGTTCTCCCAAAATGTCACCAGTGGGGACCAGGTAATCAACAATGTGACTCTGGGAGGGGGCATTTCTCAATCAAACCACTGCAGGGGAGTAAGGGAGAATTGGAGCTATAGCTTACTACTCTTCCGATCTTTTAGGACCAAAATAATGACAGCTCAGTTTGCTGCACGCTTGTTTGTTCTTTGATATCCTACTTTATCACAGACACAAAGCAAGTACTAACTCCTCATGGACTGTCATATCCAAACTTGTGTGCCAAATATTCCTTTTGTCTTCAAAAAGCAATTAGCCAATATTTTATCGTAGTAACAGAAACTCAACTAGCACAATTAACTCCTTTCACTCAAGCACTTTGTGTTTTCAGCTTCCCAGTTCATCTCCTGTATAATCTTTTTCTTCATGTTGTAAGAACTTTTCATTATATTCAATAAAATGTCATTCCTATTTTAGTCTTTAAATGTTAAGACATTTTTGTAGCCAGTTTTGTCTTTTTCCTTCCCAATAGTATGAACAATAAATAGCAATGTGCTATCATCATGATAACATAAATCATTAACAACAATAAACCTAAAATCTATCATTCAATTTTTTGGGATAATATTTTTATTCATTATTCACCAAATAAGAAATGAGGCTGACCTATAATTTCCTGAATTTTGCTCTTAGGAAGTCAGATATACATTACAAACTACAGGCAAACTCTCAGTAGTTATTCTTTATCTGATATCTCTCTTTATCATTGATAAAATTTAACATTTAGGCTCATTTGAGAGTAACCCTAAATCATGTTGTTATGATTTAAAGCTTTGATTATTTTTTTATCATCAGAAATACATATGAAAAGAAGACAACTAAGATTGCTTAAAATAACTTCATAACAAAAGTAAACAAAACATTTGTGTAAAAGATATATACAAGTGTTTTGGTATGTTCATGATACCAACTAAGGCCTTAGTGATAATTATAAACTATTTAAATATTATGAAGTTGATGCACCATTCCATTTGGTTAATAAAATGATAATTAAAATTCCATAAAAAGATATTTTTATATTTCCCTCTTTGAACTTTTACATATACTTACATATTATATAATTATTAAATGAATTAATATGATATACCAAGAGGTCTAGCAAGGAGATATTCTAAATTGAGCATGAAAATTATATTAGATCAATGTAAATTTAGCTTATCTTTAAGCTTTAGTAAGTACAGGCATTATCATATATTAGCAGTATCACTTTCCTACAGAACCATTGCTGTACTTCTACTTCTGGAAATATTCCCACAGAATCAAGATATTAGTGTGGTCTGCATAATGTTTATGTTATTATCGTCTTCAAATAATAAAGCCTCTA
>CABHPQ010157453.1:0-34648 GCA_902168405.1 Peromyscus aztecus
TATATCCAAAGTTACACCCTCTTATTTATGGCCTTTTCTGTACCATATAAGTACAAGTACTCTGTCTTCCCAAGGCCACAGAAAGTACCAAAACCTTTAATAGTCTAGTGATTTACTGAAATCACAACAGGAATCATTAAAGACTGAGTAATTGCTTTAGAGTAAGTAGCACTAGGCATATTGAAGTATGAAGACTATTTTTACAGCTGTAAGAAGTTGCCTCATAAATCCTAGCTTCATTTTTTCCTTCCTTAAATGAATTCAAGAGACACATGGACTTTGGTTCTGGATTCATAGAGTAGAATATTTAGATGAAAGGTCATTGGACCTTAAAGGAGAAATATTCTGACCCTACGTTAGGAGAAAAGAGTGAGTCAAAATAACATAGAGGCTTTTCACTGAAGGCCAAAGTCAGAAGATCTGATTGTAGTTCAACTACTGTAACTGATATAGCTCCATAATACCATTGAGTCACTGTTATAAAAGGTATTTAATGAGTTCTACTCTGATCATTGCACAGCTAAACACAGTAGAGAAGTAGAGAACCAACTCAGTTTTCTCTGCATGTGATAGCATATGGACACACAGTCACACACATGCACATAAACAAAGCAATGAATACTTTTGTTTTTTAAAAAATAGAAGATAAAATAGAGGCAAAACCTCCTAAAGCAAACAGGAGAAGCCAGACGCTAAACACAGGCTCCAAACACAGCTCTCCAAATGCATTATCCTGTTGTGAGCCCTCACCATCTTTTGTAAGTCACTACCAGGTGGAGAAACCATTCTTCTCAGTTGGTTGTGCTTCTTTACAATCTCTTCTTGGACTGACTCTGTGGTGGTTTTCAAATACTCAATATCTATATTCTGAATGGAAATAACATTAAAGACATGTTAGCGTATGTTAAGGTTGGATAAAAAAGTGAATAAGTTTTTTAAGGTGAAATAAATTTATTTTTAAAGTACTCAGGCCAATGATAGTCATTAATCCTTGATAATAAATTTAAGAAAATCTATTCCTTTTCATTAGAAACATTTTAAATAGAAATTTTGAGAATAAAATTAATTAATGGCATATCAAAGTAAAAACTGTTATGAGGCTACAAATGTCAATTTTGTTTTAAGAGAGATCTGTAATAATAGCCATGCAAAGTAGAGAACCTTAAGTCATTCACACTCAGTTAAGCTGTACCAAGGAAGTACTGAGGATGAAGACATATAATTAACTATAGACCTTAAGAGGCAATAGCCATCTGACTAGGAGTTTGAAAGCTTGTGAGATAATGTGTAGGCCCTTAGCCACTACATGAGTGCATTAGAGAATTTTATATGTAACAGGGTATTGTGATCACTCCAAACATAGGTTTATCTAATAGAACATCCAAATCAGTTTGGAGACAATGGGTTCTTGAAAATAGTTGAGCATTGCTGACTTTACATTTCACTGGACAGAGATAAGCCTGCTAAGCTAACTCAGATGATGATATTTAAATTTACCTTTTTCATTTGTGTGGCACCGTTGGATGGAATGATACTGTGTGAATTGGCAGAAATATTATAGCCTCCTGCTGGTATAAACATACTTCATAATGTGCTATTTTATTGTGTAGAGCAAGATGTTACAGCATAACCATTGATGGACTGACTCTCATACATTTTATCTCAGTGCTGGGATCAGTAGTTTCTCCTTCCTGCAGTCTTACTTCCCTCAAGTCTCTGTGGACATTGCACCCATGGATCTAATCACACTGCATTGCCAGTGTCTGCGACATGTCCATCTCTCCCTAATGTTTTATGTTCTGATGGCACTATGAAAGCTTGTGTGAAGAGATCTCTCACAGCTAGTGATTTCTAAAGCAGAAAGGATGTACATATTAAAGTTATTGCTTGAAAATCCTCACATTTTATTTTAATGTAAAATAACAACAATAATGTAAAATACCCCAGATATTTATTTTATAAGGGAATGGCATTATTTTCTAAAACATTTTTTAAATTAAGTGTATATGTTTGAGTTCAATATGGGTTTGTGTTGATGAGTGCAGTGCCAGTGGAAGCCTTAAGAGAGTATCAGATTCGCTGGAGTGTGTGTTACATGTGGATGTAAGCCACCTGAGGTGGATGCTGGAAACCAAATGTTCCTCTTCAAGAGCAGTAAATGCTCTTATCCACCAAGACATCTCTACAAACTACCAAACTCAGATGTTTCATTTTAACCTGAAAACTCTAACTAAAGATGTTTTATTTCTAAAGACAAAATATATGGCCTCTGAGAAAGCCGTTATTATTTTCTGCTTGTTTTCCTGCCTTCTGTGGTAGCTAAAAATTCCATGAGACAAAAGTGTGTTTATATGTTCCTAGCAGAAAGTTGTAGGGATTTAAAGAAAAACATACTAGAAACACTGAAATGTGAGAACAAAATGTTAAATGGTTTATTTGAATAGAAATATGCCCCAATTATTACAACACCACAAAATAAAACGAATAATAATAACAACAAATGACACTGAGAGATGAATCTGTTCTCCATGGTAACTCTCAAAGAATCCTTCATTCATAAAACATCGCTTGAATCTCTCTGCTGTTTGGATCTTCAAAATTTATAAAGAAGTATCAATAGACCAAAGAGAGAAGAGAAGGGGAAGGGATGAGGGGAAGGAGAATAGTTCAAAAGTGCCATATATTACAATCTTTTTAGGAAAGAAACTGGGAATGCAAACATCTTGAAAGAACACATAAATAATAGTCTCCAGATTACTAATATGATTATGGTAACAAAAGACATATAGTTTATATTCCAAAACAGATTTACCTAGATGTTGGCATTCCCTACTCTTGATGAATTCTAGTAGTCTTCAATGCAGAACACAAAGAAGATAATGAAGGCTTCAGCAATGCCCAATGATTCTAAATTTTAGCAGCTTTCTAACTAAGGGTAGAGTATTTTGCTGGCACTACAAATTCCATCATTAAAGAAGGTGACTGAGCCTAATCTGGGATTGTCTTAGCATAAGAAGATATTTTATAATAAATATTTGGCTCATGTCATATGTATTGTTTGCATAGTTGATGTACTTAACTACTCTTTGGTGTGTGTGTGTGTGTGTGTGTGTGTGTGTGTGTGTGTGTGTGTATTGCTGAGGATCAAAGTGACTTACTCTACAATCTAGCCTTTTACAGTTTTGAAGAGTGATCTCATGACTTCCTAGCCTTCATTGTTGCCTAAATTGTTCTGATAAGATATTAACTCTTACCCAAAACTTGCTGTCATCTTGAAGAAGGGATGGGGGCAATATAGCAGCCAGGAACATCAAGAGGAATAATGTCATGTCTAGAAAACAAAGAAGAGAAAAAAGATCTGCATTTAAATGTTTAGTACAACGAGTTCTGAGTAACACAGAAGGTATGGGGGAGGTAATGAGATCCATTTCCAGGATTTACCATCAATATAATAGGACAAACTATTAATATCATCAAAATGATAATAAAATCAATTCAATAAGCCTGCTGCCATCTGGTACAATATGGAATAAATCAAAGTGCCTAAGTGAAGCTCTCCAAAGCATGCACCTATGAATGCTCTGGGCGAGTAGCGTCTCCTCCCCTATCACACGCTAATCCTTGGAGGTCCTCTCTTCAGATTATAGAAATTTAGGAATTCTTCTTTTGTCCTTTCAAGAGTAGCAAAAGCACCCAACTATTACCATGGCAGGGAACTACTATGACATGATTAACTCTTGTTGGATATTTTAAGCTCTGCCTACTCTATTATAGGATGTTTGTTTGTTATTCATTCATTAAACGGTTTTCTTTTCTTTTTGAGACAAGATATCACTATGTACCCCAGTCTAGCTTCAAACTTCCAACTTTCCCTAAGAATCTCAAGTGCTGAGATATATCTGTACATTACCACACACAACTCTTGTCATATTTTTACATCAATATCCATAACTTGGCTCATGTGTTTTATCCCATTTATTCTCAAAGTCTGGTCCATAATATCAAGACTGAACCTTGAAATTCTAAAACTTTCATCATCATATTTTGCATACAGTGGTAAATGTATGATAAATTAATGTCATGTACAACAGGGAAACCATTTAAATAATTTGGAATACATTCTCTTATTAAGCATATTAAGTAAAACACACACATAAAACACACACATGTATGCACACACATACTTCATTGTGTGCTGGTATGCATATATAAATATATATATATATATATATATATATATATATATATATGCATATGGAGACCTAAGGCAGACATTAGGTATTCCCAATTGCTCTCTCCCTTATAAGTTGAGACAGGATCTGTCAGGGAGCCCTGAGCTCACCATTTCAGTTAGTCTGGCTACACAGCTTGCTCTGGGTATTCTCTATCTCTACCTTCTGCCTGCACTGAAGTTTTTAGCATGCAGCCACACCCAACTGGCTTTTGCATGGGTTCTGGTGATTTAAACTCTGGCGCCCATGCCTGCATAGCAAGTGCATTTTCTACTGAGACAAACTGCCAGCATCTACAGCTTGCTTTTAATGATTTCTCCTAACCAGAAAGAAGTATTTCTTAGTCTCCAATTATTAAAGGCCTATATAGATGGATGCAATGCATAAATAGGTAATGTTCATGAAACTTTGCAAAGCACCCTTTGCCCAAATTTAGACCCACAAAATAACATAGACTATGTTTGGTGTCACTTGTTATGTAACTCTCTTTGGGCTTAGTGTGAAACTCATAAAAACCTAGCAGTTAGATACTGTGACTCAATATCCCACTTTCCATATGAATAATATCAGTGTTAGAGATGTAATACTGACATGTCATAAGAATTTTGGGAGCACAACTAAATCTAAGTACTGGCTCTGGCATCAAAGCCTTCAGTTCTGAGAGCCAGAGGATGTGGTGATTTAGAAGATTATATAGAAAAGGAAATATGTCAATCAAACTCCAGCAGAGGTGCTTGGGTTGAGTGCATTACTAGAAGAATAATATGATAAGTAGTCACATTCTCCTGAGTATCCACTGTAATATTTTCTAAATTCCAATGTCATACTAAATCATCACTCAGTTTGCTTTGTCGTGTTTATCTGAGCTATGAAGCAGTCAGCAGAGAGCATAAAGTCTATGGAACAGCTAGAAGTCATTATGGACACAATCTGGACCAATATCCTGTAAGAACAAAAGTCTTGTCAATTCCTGAAAAGCATTCTCTCTCTCTCTCTCTCTCTCTCTCTCTCTCTCTCTCTCTCTCTCTCTCTCTCTCTCTCTTTTCATTTTCGAAGACTGAAAACCCCTTCTTCCTTGAATTTGCTAAGCAGGGGCACTGGAATTCTGAGCTGTACCTGATCTATAATTCTTGAAATTTCTTACACTCACATATGCAACTTACCTCTGTCTTTTCTAAAATGAGCTGTCTCACCTCAAGGATTGAGATTTACCACATAGCAGTCTATTATCAAATAGCTTTTGGGATTGACAATTATTGTAACTTTGACTGCTTTTAATCCAACATCACAAGTTTAGCTGGATTGGCAGGCTTTTTAGGTTCAGATGTCGACTAGTTGAGTACATCATTTAAACACATAAAGTAAAGTATCAATAAGTCCCTTTTGGAATTACAATCTTCTCCAAAGTCATGTAAGTCCCTATCAATTGATATTAATTAGTATCATAATATCCTAATATTCTCCAGAATCATTTCCTGTCTGCCCCAAACACAAATATCTATGAGGGAAACTGCTTTGTCGTATAGGATATAGACACAATTTATACATGTAAAGAACCTACAAGCTACGTGAGTATATTCACCTATGATCAGAAAAATGAAATGTTTTGTTTTCTACTTGTCTTAAGTGTAGTTTATGGACCAGTTATATATTCTGATGATCACCAATAACACATTTATTTCAAGGTCATAACTATAATGCTGAGTTGGACCATTTAAAATCATTAACAAGGCTACTTTGTCATCCATAATCTAATAATATTTGCATTAGTGCATAGAAAAATTCCTGTAATCTTAAATCATAGTTTTAATAAAGGTACCTCTAATAAAACTACTTTAGAAAGTCACAGATATTTTTTCTGATTTTAGAATAAAGAAATTCATTTCCACATCTCTGTAAAAAAGTATTTCCAGGTTAAAAATAAGCTATTTAAATCATGTATACTTAGCTTTAGAGATTTAATTAAAAATATATTCAATAAAATTATCAGTAGGGATTGACAACAGTCCAGATGTGCAATCACCAACTATAACATTTTCTACTGATGAGTTATAAATGCACTAGCAGCAGGAGATTCATCTTAAAATAAAACGGTGTTACTTACTAAATCATACCATATTGATATTTTTCTCATCTACATTTTTTAAACTATAATAAGTCACAATAAATATCAGTGTTTAGACGTGTCTTCCACAGGATGATGAGACTTCCTGGGAAGGTGGCACTTGTTAACCCAAGGAAATCACTTGATCACAGCCAGAAGTCAACACTGCTGGCCAACACATACAACAGTTGAGGACACAGTCTTCTCAGAATCCTTCTTCCCACTGTGATTCACAGTCCCCTTGGGATACACAAATAGACTCTAACATACTATGACATTTGCAGTGTTACAAAGAACATATCACAAAGGTAATGTTGAATGGCTAAGACATTTATCTTATACATGACTCACCCTTTATCATATCCAAAGTTGAGCACAAACATGTTTTCAATAATGCATATTGAATTATTGAATATTTAAATCAAGAGGAAATGAGAAAAAAGAAGAGGGAGAAAGAAGCAGGCCAGTTTAGAAAAACAAGGAGGGAGGAGGGACATATAACAGTAAGAATATTTGAAACAAAAACTTTAAAGAAACATGTTATTTGATATTTTTCTAAAATTACATATAACACATATAAGCATATGTGTATATACATGCCTATGCATATACACTAATATATACACACAAACTTACATATATATGTGTGTGTGTATACATATATATGTATATAAAACTTAATTATGCCAGTGAGGCTAACAATACTCCCTCTAAGAGCTTTAGACTATTTAACAAACTCTAGTACATGGCATTAGAAAGTTCTGGTGAATTTTTGGTTAGGGAAGTCCATGTGACTCTTAAAACAATATAGGCTTCATGTTGTTGCCCCTTCATTGCAGCCCAGAAGTTAAAGGTAAGTCCCTGCTTCTGAAGATACTTCAGGTACAGGGCTCTGTCTCACTGGCTCTCATCTGAAAGCTTCCTTCCAGAAGTTGCTGTGCAAGGTGGTGGTGGAGAATAGCAATCAGTAGTCCTAATCAGCTGTTATGCCTATAAACCACAATAATGACAAGCATGGTAACATAGCCTCAAAGTTTCAATAGCAGCACTATTAGTGTTGGCTGTAGTCAACAACATCCAATTGTACTTAAAGACCCCTCAATAAGGGGTTAATTATGTTTAGTACTAGAAACCTAGCCAGCTACCCAGGGCTAGTTAAGTCATGGGTCTTAGAGGAGAATTTACCATCACTTTACTTGATCAGTGTAATTCCACCTTTGAAAAAGCACCAACTGTTCAAAATGTTCGGAACTGCTGTGGTAGGAATAAGGCTTATACATGCCCTGCTGGGGACCAGCTTCAGCAAATTTCAGACTGGCGAAGGGTGGATGTAGCAGGCAATACAAAAACATTGCACCAGACAACAGTTTGAATTTTTTCTGAGGCTCTAGTGATATTTTATTTGATACTGTGCTCGGGAGGCAGTGTATAGAAGAGGTATTTGTATATCTCTATCCCAGAGCCACAGAGAATATTTTTATGTCCTACAACAATGGTCACATAATTTTATATTGTCATTTCAAAAATTATCTAATACATGACTATTTTCCCAACATTAATCACAACATTCTTTAAAAGACACAATCACAAAATTCAATGATCACAGTTCCTGGAGCAAGTAGACAAAGTTTAACTAGACTGGGTAGAAGAGGCCTTTAATGTTTCCTCATGGTCACTGTTCCCAGACAATTAGAATCGTAAAGCCTTATTTTTAACTTATAATAAGCAAACCAAAAATTCCTATCAAATTATACTATAATCTATTTTAAACCTTTATATACGCATATATATCCTAATTTATATATCTATATAATTTCTACAACATTCCTATCTTTCTTATTTTTATAATCTTCTAATAATTAACTCATAATGTGAAATCATATCCTTTTTCTTGATTCTTATTTTTGAAATTTTCATTTTATATCTATAAAAGCATTAATATTTTCACTACAAAATAGACAGAATATATTTCCAAACTTATTTGTGGCTTTTTTGTACTTTCCCAGTCTTGGTCTTCATCTCCATTTCTGCAGTTTAGTTAGAACATTCTGTTCAGCCATCTCATCAATATTAATACTTTCAAATGCAGAGGTTTTATATTACTTTTTTCAATAAATTTTATTCATCTTATTTCTTTTCCCAGACCATCTCAGACCATCAATATTTTGAGGGCAAATGGAACAAGTCAGTGAATCTAAAACCACTACACAAATGATTTTATTTTTTAAGTAATAAAACTAAAGGAGGAAGTGGGGCTGTATCCACTCAACCAGAAACCGGACTTTGTCACGCAGTTTCTTTAGCCAAACAACAGTCCTACAGTCTCCTAGCTAAATTATGAGAACTGGAACTTTTTCACGCAGTCTCCTTAGCCACACAACAGTCATACATTCTATTTAGCTAAATGGTGAGCGGAGCCACCATCTTCCCCTTTTTTATTTTTTAGTCGACTCATTTGAAATTCCACTGACAGTGTTCTGATGCTTCATGCTAGTCATTGTAAGATGACTGGAAAAAGAAAGACAATAAGTAAGAACACAAAAATTATCAATCCCAAATTAATAAAAAATATGGCCAAACAGTAGTGGAAACTATATGTTCCCTAATAGCCTTAAGGAAAGAAGTTGAGACTTTTTCCACTTTAGAAGAATCAATATGTTTACTTATAGCAGAAATTTTTTCAGGTAGATTACAAAAGTCCAAAGAAAAGTTTGAATAATCCCAAACTCCCTTAAGGTGAGCTTGAATCCTGTCCCAAGAATGTTCTGAAGCATTGTATGATAAAAGAGTAACACAAATCCAATGGAGTTGCAAGTGACATTCTAACCTTAATATTTTGAATTTGATATCGTATATTAAGCACTGCTTCTTCTAAAGCATTTTCTTTCCTGAATACCTTTATTCATGTGCTCCTGAATCATAATGACAATAGAAACATTTTTTGATAATTTATTTGCATGTTGAGCTGCATAAATTTGTTTAACCAAAGTAGCAGCTGAAAAAACAAAACTAGCTGCAATAGCAATTAATGCAGTAACTCCTAAAATTAAAGTTCCCACACAACACTTACCTCTGCATGAAGAATGTACAACATTATTCATAAACTGTAAACCAGGATTAGGATACCAATCTCCAGTATTATTAACAGGAAGTAAAATATAAAATGATTGGCCTAATGTAACAAAAGCCTCATCTGTTACATTAGAAGAAATACATTTGGGACCTGTCTCAGCTGAACTCTGCTGACTCCCCATGGGAGACCTGACTTGGAGGAGGTTGGATTGGTAGATGGTGAGGTAGAGACAGCTGGATGGTGGAAAGAGGGAGGAGGGGGGGATCTGTGTTTGGTATGTAAAGTGAATACAAAAATGTTTAATAATCATAAGAATAATATAGAAGAAATTCAATTAGAAAGAACACAATGATTACAAATTATTTTAAATGAACCACTGTTAGTCTCAAAAATACATAAAGAACCAATGGATTTGCTATGTAAAATTGCATAAGGAGCTCCAACACAGGGATCTCTTGATCATTGGTATCAAACATTACTGGATTACACCTAACCAAAGGTCCTCAGCTCTATCACCTTCACTAACTTCAGCACTGAAATATACAGGTTCTTTTTACATTTTTGGACTCTTTTTAGGTTTCTTTTGAAAAGGAGATACTGAGGTTGCCAATCCTCCTTAAAACTTAATTTCCTCTTCCTCTCAGTCACTTTCTGTTTGAAAAGATTCCTCATTCTTCTTATCTCTTTTCTCCTCATTACTAATCTCCTTTCCTAAAGGATCTTTAAAAAGAAGAGGAGCAATTGATTTATTTTGAGGAGAGGAGTCTGTAGATTTTTTATATTTAGTTAAATCCCCAACTTCCATTGAAGCCAAAGCCTGCTTGATTAATGACCAATAAGCCAAAGCATTTACAGTTATGCCTTGTGGCCCATTGGATTCTTACCAAAATCTAATATCTTCTCTTACTTTATCCCAATTACCAATCTCTAGGGAGCCTTGATCAGGAAACCAAGGAGAAATCTCATGAAGAAACTGTAAAAACTCACAAACTTCATTGTCATCAATTTTTATTCTTTTCTTTTTCAATTATGTTTTAAAATATCAACAAAAAGCCTCCTTTCCTTAGACTCCACCTGCCCCATTGTACTAATTTTTCTTTTCTCTTATATACTCTCCCTGGCCCTATTTGATGACCAGGAGATCTTTATTAATTCTTTCATATTACCCAATCTCACCATCCCAACTCTTTGACAGGGAGTCTGCAGCACACTTGTGGGATACTTGCTACACCAGAAACACCTTATTAATACTTATCCTACTTCAGGTCTCCTGTTCAGGCACCACTTATGCTGGGGACCAGCTGCAGTAGTGGTCAGGACTGGAGAATGGTGGAAGGAGCAGGCAATATAAAGAACTTCTGCCGGACAGCTGTTTGAATCTTGTCTGAGCCTTTAGGAATATTTTATTTGATGGTGTGCCTGGGAAGAAGTTTATGGAAGAGAATATATGTCTCTCTCTTCCCAGAGCCACAGAGTTTATTTTTATATCCTACAACAATGATTACATCATCTATAATTGCACTTCAAAAAAAATCAAATATGTGACTATTTTCCCAACATGAACCAAAATGTCCTTAAAAAGTCATAATCATAAAATTCAATGATCACAGTTCCTGGAGCAAGTAGACAAAGTTTAACTAGGTGGGGGAGGAGAGCCCTTTAATGTTTCCTCATGCTCACTGTTGCCAGACAATTAGGATCTAAAAGGCTAATTCTTAACTTATAATAAGCAAACCAAAAATTTTTATCAAATTATACTATAATCTATTTTAGACCTTTGTATATATCCTAATTTATATATCTACATAATTTCTGCAACATTCCTATATTTCTTATTTTTATAATCTTTTAATGATTAACTCATAATGTGAAAATATATCCTCTTTCTTGATTCTTAGTTTTCAAATTTGCATTTTACATCTACAAAAGCACTAATATATTCACTACAAAATGAGCAGAAAATGTTCCCAAACTCATTTGTGATTTTTTTTGTTCTTTCCAATCTTGATCTTCTTCTCCATCTCCATGGTCTAGTTAGAACATTCTGTTCGGCAATTTCATCAATATTCATACTTTTATATGCATTGGTTTTATATTACTTTTTCAATAAATTTATACATCTCATTTCCTTTCCCAGACCATCAGTATTTTGAGGGCAGGAGGGAACAATCAGTGAATCCTAAAACCAATATACGTAATAAAATAAATGTGAAAGTGGGTCCATTTCCACTCAACTGTTAATCACAAAATTCTTTACGTTGACATGGATTTAGTTTATTGATATAAATTTAAGGTCAAACATGTTATACTGTGTAGATGTAACCAACCGTCTTATAAATAAGAAACACAGAACCAATGCAAAGAAGAAAGCCAAGAGGTCAGAGCTAAGAGCCAAAACCTTACCCTTCCTCCTGCAGTGGTCCTACCTCTCCGAAGGAGCCGGTACTTCCTGTGTTAAAGTCTTTATATAGTCTCTGTTCTGCCTTCTCATTGGTTGTAAACCCAACCACAGGACTGCCTCATTACGGCCTGTCTGTATAGACCTCCAGGTGTTCTATGGTTGGTATTGAGATTAAAGGCATGTGTATCCAATGCTGGCTGTATCCCTGAACACACAGAGACTTACCTAGCTCTGTCTACCAAGTGCTGTGATCACAAGCGTACACCACCACTGCCCTGCTTTCCTATGGCTTGCTAATAGCTCTGACCCCCAGGCAACTTTATTTATTACACAAATAACATTTTGGTACAAAAAAATATCACCATAATACTGTGCATATATTTCTACTCTTGTTTAAGGTACTATGTTTATGCAATTTATTTAAATTGTAATGTCTAATTAAGAAATATGGATTAATAATTAATCATATATCACAATCAAACATATAATCTTGTTAGTAAAATTTTCCATATATCCAAAGAAATATTTTAATTAGGTAGGCAATCTTCAAACACTTCAAAGCTACAGAATATGGCATTTAAAATGTTTTAAGAACTTAGACTTTTCTGGACAGTGAGACATGTCTGCTCCTGGCATCACCAATTACTTCAGAAAGGATGATGGGCATTGAAACACTCATTATGAATTTTGCTTACAATGTGGATAAAGCTAGCCATTTGGACAAGTAACTGCTCTTGCCTGGAATGCTTGATAAACTGGACATGCAGGACCTATAGGAAGGTGACCACTGAACTTTGTCAAAACAAGGTGATATGGTCCTTCAGGATCCTACCTCACAGAAGAAACTGCCAGACATTCTGCAGGACACAGAGAAAAGCAACTGATGAAGTTTGCCATTAGGCAGAACAGTCCTTCAAATTTCCTGCTTAACTGAAAAGTCTGCCAGACACTCTAAGACTATAGGCTGAAGATGAATGCCCCAGTGTTACAAAAGAACATTGAGTGAGTGTCCAGGCAGACAGCTGCCTGTCATTTCTAGCATTTTTTGCAAGTTGCTTATAATGTACTTCCTGTTTACTTAGGTAATATTATATTATTGTGGGGTCTTTGATGGAGTTAAAGACTAGATATTTATAATTATAGTTTTCCTTAATTATGATACAAGATAAATTAGATATAAAACCTTAGACTCACAAAAATATGATGGATGATAGAATATATTCTTTAATTTTGCCAAATACAAATAGACTTTAGGCAATGTAACTGTAATTCCCATTGATAACTGTTCTGTTATGTGTAGATTTATGATAAGAAAATGAAAATCTTCCTTTTTGATTAGACAGAGAACGGGAAGTGTGGTGGGATATTTTTCTGTAGGCTGTGATTGTGCATTGCTACCATTGGTTAATAAAGAAGCGGCTATGGCCTATGGCAAGGCAGAATAAAGCCATGCAGGGAATTCAAGCATCGAGAAAATGCAAATCAAAACACAGAGAAATGCAAATCAAATGACTCTGAGATACCATCTTACACCTGTCAGAATGGCTAAGATCAAAAATCCTGGTAACAGCTTATTTTGGAAAGGATGTGGAGCAAGGGGAACACTTCTCCACTGTTGGTGGGAATGCAAACTGGTACAGCCACTCTGGAAATCAGTATGGCACTTTCTCAGAAAATCGGGAATCAATCTCCCTCAAGACCCAGCTATACCACTCTTGGACATATACCCAAGGAATGCTCAATCATACTACAAGGACACATGCTCAACTATGTTCATAGCAGCATTATTTGTAATAGCCAGAACCTCGAAACAACCTAGATGTCCTTCAACTGAAGAATGGATAAAGAAAATGTGGTACATATACACAATGGTGTACTACTCATCAGAGAAAAGCAATGACATCATGAGGTTTGCAGGCAAAGGGATGGAACCAGAAAATATCATACTGAGTGAGGTAACCCAGACTCAGAAAGACAAACATGGTATGTACTCACTCATAAGAGGATAGTGGATGTAAAGCAAAGGATAACCAGACTGCAACTCACAGCTCCAGGGAGGCTGGCTAGTATAGAGAACCCAAGGAAAGACACAGGGATCACCCAGGAACAGAGAAATGGTTGAGATTTACATGAACAAACAGGGGGTGAGTGGGGTAATGGAGGACAATGTTCAGGGGAAAGAGCTTAGGGGAGCAGGAGGTCCTAACTTGATCAGGAACAGAGTGGGAGAACAAGGAAAGAGATATCACGATACATGAAGACACCATGAGAATAGGAGGAAGCAGAGTGCTAGAGAGGACTGCAGGAATCCATAAAGATGACTCAACCATAGACAACTGGCAATGGCCAAGAGGGTGCCTGAGCTGTCCTACTCTGGTGATCAGATGGCCGAACACCTAACTGTCATGATAGAACTGTCATCCAGTGACTGATGGAAGTAGATGCAGAGATCACAGGAAAGTCCCAGGCAGAGCTCCAGGAGTCCAATGGACCAGAGAGAGGAGGGATCATATGAGCAAGAGATATTGAGTCCGTGATTGGAAAAAGTACAGAGACAACTGGCCAAACTAGTGGAAACACATGAACTGAGGGCCGATACCTGAGGAGCCTCCATGGTACTGGACTAGACCCTCTGGATAAGTGAGACGGTTGTTTAGCTTGAATTGTTAGGGGGTCGCCAGCCAGTGAGACCAGGACCTGCCCTTAGTGCATGAGCTGGCTTTTTGGAACCTAATGCCTAGGCTGAGACAATTTGCTCAGCTTTGGTACAGGGAGGAGGGTATTGGACCTGCCTCAACTGAATGTACCAGGCTCTGCTCACTCCCCAGGGGAGACTTTTCCTTGGAGAAACTCAGCTGGTTATGGCAAAGTCACTACCTGGAGGAATTAGGTAATTCTTCCAGAGGAAGCCAATCCCAAGGAGTTTTTGGTGTTACTTGGCTTATTATATATCAGCTGTATTCTGTTATGAAAATCATGTGTGCCTTCATAGTTTGTTTTCCCAATTGACTCTTCCCCAAGAAGGGCTAACAGTGTGGACTGATCACTCTCTGGACATACACATTCCAGGTATTTGGAGAACAGCCTCAGGAAAGGCTTTCTCTGGAATCAGATATCTACCTTGGCCACTTTCAAGGACTGTAGCTGGAGAGCTTCTCTCCAGCTCCCAAGTTCCGCCAGTCTCCAGCTACAAAGTCCTGCCAGTCCCAGAGCCCACTTACAAAATAAACACACAGACTCTTATATTATTTAAACTGCTTGGCCATTAGCTCAGGCCTATCATTGTCTAGCTCTTACTCTTATATTTAGCCCATTTCTATTAATCTATACTTTGCCACATGGCTCATGGCTTACTGGTACCTTACATCTTGCTTGTCCTGCTGGCGGCTCCAGGCAGTCTCCTCTCCACCTTCCTGTTCCCTCAATTCCTCTCTCTGTTAGTCCTGCCTATACTTCCTGTCTGGCTACTGGCCAATCAGTGTTTTATTAACATATTTGTCATACAGAACATCCCACAGCAAAGGACTACCAGTAATAACAGTCCACACGCAAGTCTCCTGATTTAAGGTAAATTCCACAAGGAGACACCACCTAGGTCAGGTGGACATTAAGTAATAGCTTTACACAATTTAGCTTGAACCCTCCCTTCTTACAGCCTTACTAAATTTATAGACCTCTAACTCCTTACCTAACCACTTCTAGGGATATTAAGATAACCTTCTGTGCTGACAGCTATGCTCAGCCAGAACCACAGTTCAAGCCTCCCTGTAATTATCATCATTGGCAGCATCCAGCCAGGTCCATCCCCAGATGGAAGAAAGTACCTTATCAGAGATACCTCTGTACTTTCTAAGAACAGACTTAAGCATCCAGGCTACCCATTTCAGAAGGCCTGGCAGATGTGCCAATTAAGCTTTACTTTCTCCTTTCCCAAACCTTACCTCTGGTTCCAGATCTCCCTTTAACTATCACCAGAGGCATCTAGTTGTACACAGGTTGCCTCGCGACTGAGCACACTTTCCCCCACCCTGCAGAAAAATAGCAGATAGCTTGGACAGATAGGAGCCACAGGAAAAAAGAAGACAGTTTTATTTTCTCCCATTGACCTAGCAACTTATAGATTCTTAACATTTTCTACTAATCACGTTTAAGAGTTTAATAGTTGAGAATATAAGACCCCTCTTCTTAGATAGTACCCAAATTTAGCCTTTAGTTAATTCATTTCCCCATTGGTCACTTCCCTTTGGGGTTGCAAATGATAATTAATGGTTATTGCCTCTCAATGTGATTCTTATCACCCCTCTGTTTGACCCTGGAAACCTAGCTTTATATACCAGGACTTCCAGGGCATGGAGAGATGGAGAAAAGAAAAGAGAATGGAAGAACTAGATGGGTAAGGACTTCAGAGGAACAAACTGAGATGGAGAAGAACTAGATTGAAGGGCTAGAAGAGAGTACTAGAGGAACAAGATAGAAGATGAGGAAGAGTCAGATGGGAAAGTCCTAACTGAGTAAGAACAAGGTGAAAAGGACCTAGATGAGGCAGAATTAAGATGAGAGAATTAAGATAGAACTTAAGAGGGAACAGTAGATAAACAGAGAGAAATCAGGCAAGAAAGGAGCTAGGCACGAGAACAGAACTGAAGCTGTGTATAAAGGATGTTATGCCAGAGGAATTAAAGCAAGTGGACTATAGAGCTCGGTGTGCTAAGATTCTATTTCCTGAAAATAGTCCTCGCCATTAGTAGTTCTCACTCCTGAGCTCCTGGGATGCATAATATTAAGGCTGGTCCCTTTAATATTATACAAGATTCCACATCCTTACAGACTTGTGTTCCTGCAATTAGCTTACCTGGTATGTCTGGCTCATGAGGTCATGGGGAAGTACCAGGTAATGACAGCCACTCTGGAGGAGAAATGTAAGTTAAAGGCCAAGATCCACTATCAGAAAAAGCAGCTCATTGAGGCTACAGAAACAGGCAGAAAAGAACATGGAGAAGAAAATCAGCAAGTTCACAGAGGTCCTCAAGAGCAATGGACTCTTGGTGTGATCACAATAAAGATTGTTTGTGCAAAAAAAAAAAAAGAAAGAAAAGAAAAGGGAAGAAAAGAAAAATATCGCTACTTGCAATTCAATTCATTGTTTAATAGTTCACCAAAAACTAGGTCATCATTCTGGATGATATAACAATGAAATGTGTGGTAACAGAAGTAGACCAAGATGTTTTCCAGGCCTGCACTCTTATTGATGTCTATGAGAAGGAGACCACTGAGGTAAATCAAGTTTTATTGCATCTAAAATCTCAAGACTATGCCTGATCATAACTTGTACTAATATCTGCATTTTTCACATGTTCTAGGGATGGATATCATACACACACATACACACACACACACAAACACACACATATATATATATGTATATATATATACATATATATATGTATATATATATACATACACACACACATAGGCATAGTCTTGAGTTTCTTTGGAGGGCAGTAAATACCAGAGAGATAGACTTTAACTAGAGAAATGGTAAACAAATTATAGGGAATTGAAATTTTAAGTGTCACTCATATTTAATCCACATTGTGGTGTGTTCAGTGAAAAGTCAGATGGAGAATGGAGAATGACTCTGGGCTGCTAGAATTTAATAAGATGAATCATATCCATGATGTGGAACTTGATACAATGTCTGGACTGCTATTGCAACTGACATGGACTGGAAAAACAGGAAAAATTGAGAGCAGCCAAAGAGTATATCTATGAACCATATTGGTATGACTCATGAGTCATGACTATAGAATAGTTACTAAAATTTAAACAATATACGTTGCCTTTTCACTGTCATAATAGCAGGAGGGAATATATCTACATCAGATGAATCTACAGGGAGCCAAACTGTGGACTCAAATGTGGGACTGCTGATATAAACCAGGGTTACAACTAACAACATGGTGTTCCTGTTCATGGGGAGACCTGGTTCACTAAAGCTCTAGACATAGGCTTTGGCTTAGAGGAATAAATTGGATCTGACATAAACAAGGCACCTGCAGCTTTGGGTACATAGGAAGACTGGACATGAAATCACTAAAGCATGACCGTCATATCTAAAGTATGCTGACTTGGTGGTGGCCAAAACTCAAATGTCAGATATATTACCACTTCTGGCCCCATCAGTTCAGTTGTCCTATACACATACATAGATTAATCTATCTGCTCAACACATGCAATATGAGAATTCATCATAGTAATATTTTTGATAAACTGTAAAAGATGTGCATATTCTTTAACCTACACAGACACAGCGATTGGCCTAATTTAAGCCTTGGCTATTCCTGGATAAAATCCAACTGCTACTATAATTTTCTGAGAATTTCACTGTATGCGTAGTTTCTTAGGCTGGACTAAGAGTGACTGAAACACTTAATTCATAGGACATGCTGCCCAGGATAGGGTGTAGACATGACGCATTAAATCATTTTCATCCCTGTAGAACTCTCAAGCAGCAGTGTAGTAGAGAGAATGAACAGCTTTCTGAAGGCAAAGATTCAGGTACTAGGAGGCAAAATCTCATTTCCCATCTGGAATAACATCTAAGAAACAGTGTCAATTAAATTTAAAGACCCGTGAATCTTAACATGCCTTCCTCCTTGTGAACAAATACAATTTTTGGTTCGTACCCAAAGAAAAACTGAGCCAGGGTGTGCATCCAGATATTACATTGCCTGTGAATAGTTAATTCTTCTTTATTGAATTTATTTAGTTATTTGTTGGTGTATTTTTTTGTTCATAGTGATGGGTTTTATAGAGACATAATCCTGCAAATATATCATCATGCATTGGTCACATGGTTCTCCATATCCTTGTCCTTTTCCCTGTGTTATAATCCAGTTCATTCTTCCAGAATGTCTCTTAACTTCTATTTTCATTCTCCAATATCTATATGATTTTATGAATATAAGAATTTAGAGTCTACAAAAGAGAAAGCATGTGGGATTTCTTTGAGTTTTAGTCATTTAATTTAACATAAATGATCTCCAGTTATATCTACTTTTCTATAAATAGCATAATTTCATTTATCTTTATGGCTGAATGAAATACCACTGAGCATACATGACATGCTTTTTTAAATACACTCATCTGTTGATGGACATCTAGGCTGATTCTATAGTTTTTCTATTATTAATAATATGTAAGTATTTCTGTGGTATGTTGATATGGAGTTCTTCAGGCAAGTATCCTGACACATATAATAGTTAATTTTATATTTTAATTTTTCAGAACTTCTGCACTGATTTTACTAGTGACTGGATTAATTTATATCCTTCCCAGTAGTATACATTTACAGCTATATTTATGTTGTATCTATGGTGTATCCTGTATTTTCTCCTATGGACTTATTCTGTTTTCCAACACATGTGCTCTATGCTGCTGTACCAGGGCCACTCCAGCCCATAAGACTTGATGCCAACTGTTTCATCATGCCAAATAGTATAGCTCTAACTTACAATTTTTAAATAAATGTATATTTGTCAGAGAATTGTAATTTATTTTTTTCTCCTGTTTTTACTGATGTCTGCTTTTAGCAGGATAATATTTGGTTGTTCACAGGAAACATTGTTGAAGACACAAATCAACGCTCTCTCTATGCTATATCACAACTGAGAGACTCTTGGTAGCTGGGTTGTTTCTGGAGATCCTAAAAGAGTATGTTCTCATCTGCATAACTATTGTCTTGTCTTTTCCTATATGCAGCTCTACTGCTACTGTGGAGTATGATTGCAAGATGCAGGGTTAGGCCCAAGGTTTAATGTCCAAGTAACTATTAACTTCCACAGGGTCAGCACATATGAAAGGTAAAAGCTCATGTGAAATTTTAAGAAGATAGAATAAATGGTAGAAGTAATGGATTCAGCTTGGCATGATGAAAGTCAGCCTCAGGCTCTATTGCCCTGTTGGTTCCTTTGGTTGCCTTGTACAGTCTCCAGGCAGAGTGTAGTGAACACAACAACTAAAATGTCACAAAGAGATTCATCAGTGAGGCCAGTGGAAGGAATACATGTTTAAGATAACCTAGCCTTCTAGTTCCAGTGAAACCACTTTCATTTCTTGATTGGGAATTGACCCTTATGTGTATAGCATGCAGACTATCACATGATTGCCAAATCTTTTAGTCCAAAATTCAGAGAGCTAGGTGGGATAGAAGCTAAACCATGTTCACATGTTTTAACCCAATCATATCTATAAGCAGTGAATATATTTACTTCTTTTCATCTGAATGCTTATCAAGTATGGAAGAACATGCATATGTCACTCATATTCCTCTATGAAAAAAGACCCCATATCGTCAACTTTTGACTGATATATCTGCTCAATTTGAAACTGGCATATTTGTTCATAGATTCTAGGTATTTTTTTAAAAGAGTCACTCTGTGCTTACTCTTGAACTTTCTGGCCACAAGAGCATTGACAATGGAGAAGGGAACTTTGAAACTTTTTGTTTGTGAACTCACAAACTTGGAATCTTGATTGAAGTCTAGCTTAGATGAAAGAATAAATAGTCCTTTCAGAGAGAATAGTAAATTGAGTGGCAATGCACATTAAAAATAAACCTCCCTCCCCAAATTGAGACTGATTTTTTCCCATATCCCTTTTATTAGACTATGTAACAACTGAGCAGTATGAAAGCTAGGAATTCACTAGACCCTACAGATGGGCTGCAACAGCATTTATCAAAGTCTTCAGTTTATGTATTGTCCATATTAGAAGCATGTGGACTCCACTGTGGTTACATTTTTCCAACTAAGATTATTCATCATGGAGTTCCTACTCTTTGATCTGTAGGTTTGTCTCTTCACATGTTCCAACAGTTCATAGATTCCATGGTTTTGCAAGTAGGCCAACACACAGCCCTGGTTCCCGGCCTGGGTGGTAGCTGGTTTGGTCAGCTCTGTTAGCTCTCCCCCATCATCACTACCTAGACAAACTCTCTCCAGCACTGCCTGGGAGAGCTCACTGAATGCAGCCTGCAGGGATAGTTCTCCTGCTCTCAGGCCCTCAGATCCAGGTCCCTTTTACTCACATCGCCGGGGCCACAAGGATATCTAGGAGCAGCCCCAGTGAGAGCCCATTTTTGGTGGTGTAGTAGAAGCCAGAGGCCTCCAGCCAGACCGAGGATTCATGGGAGTGAACAGTTGTAAGTAAACATAACAGACTAAAGTGTAAATTGTGTGTCTTAAATGACCATACTACAGCTTCCCTTACAAGATTCTTCTTCTATTTTTATTTTTGTTTTGTTTCTTTGGGTTTTGGCTATTTTTTAAATTTGGATTTGATTTGTGGGCAGAAGGTAGGGATATGTGGAGATATGTGGGATTGGAATACATGATGTGAAATTCACAAAGAATAAATAAAAATTAAAATTTAAAAAAACATTATTCATGACATTAAATGTTTTTAGCAAAGAACAATAATATATCCATAATACTTTTATTGGGGGGAAAGCAATGGAAACACAAGAAAAGGTTGAATCAATAAGATTACAGAGTAGTAGCAAATAAAAATGTATCTCTTATTAGACTTTCTAAACAATTTAAAATCATGAGAACTGTGACCCTTGGGTGATTCTATTATGTTTTCTTTGAAAGCAGACTAAAATTTCAAAATTGAAAAACTATGCATTTGTGTCATTTTCTGCAAATTCAATTTCAATCCAAACACCTTCCTTTACCTCAAACTTTGAAGTGCATTTAATACTCACAGAACATGGTACATTGTAGATCACTATGTAGATACATTTTCTATATTCCTTTATTTTATTTTTTCTGACTAAAATACAATTGGACTGGAGTGGTACTGTGGTGTTTCCAAGCATGCAGAAGGAAAGCATGTCCAGATGTAAGGAACTGTGTGTGAATAGCTGTCATTGTCCTCTTCCTTGTTTGTACAGGTGCCCTGTTCTTTGTAACAAGCCAAATAGAAAAAATTTCCTTCTAAAGATTAAAACCATCTATGAATTAACTATGTCCTAGGGGGGTTTCAAACCTTTCCTTAGTGTTCAGGTAGCTCCTCACTCAAACTTCTGAGTAATCTTCTTAAAAATCCATTCTGTATGAACTTCACATTAGGTTCAGAGGTTACAGTAAGGTATAGGCAATTATCCCAGGATGTCAGATGAGTAAGAAACACACAAAAAGATGAATGGATGATATATCACTATGAAAAATACAGTTGCCCTGTGACCTAAAAGGAATTATAATGTCCAGCCCATAATTAGATCACAACAGATTTCCTAACGTTCTTGCTTTTAAAATCTTTCTGCCTCTCTATTCTATGATGTCCCCTAAGTTGCATACACAGAATCTGTGATGTACATGTATCTGTTGGGGGTAGGATCCTCACAATATCTTGATCCCTGTAGTTAATCCAGCTGTGGTTATATGTGATGATCTCCATTTGCTGTAAAACCATAACCATGGGTATAAGGTTACATTTTAGAATGCAGTAAGGAATGGTCCTAGTCTAACAATGTAGAGGTAGAAGATTCTTTTCTAAGATCCACAACCACACTAGCTCTAAAAAGTAGTCTGGCTTTCTAGTACCATGCTTGATAGCCCTCCTGTTGAGAGACCGTAAGTCAAGTTAGAGAACTGTTGGCCACCACAAACTTGTGAGTACTACTTTTCAGACCTTTATGGATATTTTGCCATGCTGAGAATTGTTTGTGGTTCATAGATGGTGTTGCAGCAGGGTAGGACTACTGATTACTTAACTTCCCTCAGAAACTTGTACAGTATTGCCTGGTACCATGGAAGCCACACTGCAGGAAGGAGGCTTTCAGGTTTACACCAACTCAAATTATATGAGTTCTGTGTGTCCTGATATCTTCAACACTACTGTCTCACATTCAGTCTCTGAGAGACAACCAAAGAACACTCCAACCGTCTATATTTGGAGATCTGGACTAACCTGATGATTGAATCATTGAAAAGACTTTTTATTGCTTGTACTAGATCTTTTTAAGTCTACGCTTGTTTGAGGCAGTATTGTTAGACAGAGAAGCATAATTTCATTTAAGACACACACATGCACACACACACACACACACACACACACACACACAGAGAGAGAGAGAGAGAGAGAGAGAGAGAGAGAGAGAATATAATATATGCATATAAATACACTTATAAGGATGGTACATAATTGTAGTTAAATTTTTCCTGCCTTGATGCTGTGTCAGTAAACCTTTGTGTCATTTGTCTGTCATTCTGTCTCCTTCTGTATTGACCTCCCCCAGCACCAGTTAGAGTCAACATCTCTGGTTTTTTGTTTCCCATTTCTTATCTCCTGTATCCTGCTGTTCCCCTCTCAAGCCCACAATGTTGTCCTGACCTATGTATTTCCAGGTATTTGGAAACTGAGATACTTGTGGTCTAATTATAAGTTAAAAACATCAGTCATCCTCAAATTGTAGAACTTTCTTCAAAGTACTAATAAAATGTGTGGATACTCCACACAACACTAAAACTCCAGAGAAATACAGAATTCTGAGAAACATAGGCAGGTAACAAGAGACTAAGATGGGATTCTAGGATCCGATTCTGGAAGATGTAAAAGTTGATATGTGGAAAAACTGATATTGATGAAATACAGATGAAATGTAAAATCCTTTAAGCTATGCTGTTGGATCCTGATTCTTGAAGACATGCCAAGCTAAAATGAGGTCCTCTAACCAATCAAGCTGACAGAGAAAGAGAAGCATGTGGGATTGTGAAGTACTATGTTGGCCAAATTCCTGTAAATCTAAGAATACTCTAGAATGAAAATGATATTAGAAATGAATTTTAAATGAAACTAAGAAGTTTCCTTAGTTCAATGTAAGTATTTCGTTTTGTCTACCAAATACCTTGTAATTCTTTCTCAGATTTTTTCCCCATATGTTTCAACTCCTCAGTTGCATTGCTGTTGTATTATGCCATGTTTCTCACAGACATTTCATATTATGACCATAAATTTTTATGAAAATTACATGTGTCAAGTATCAATATTCTTTAATAATGTCAAGGATAATAATTTCAGTAAATATTCATTGACATTTAGAAGACACTGTTGAAGCAAGAAATATTCAACTAAATGTTCACAAATATAGTAACAAAAGAAAATAAAAAATTCCATGTCATCAAAATGTGAGAAGCACAGAGAGACAAGATAACATTGAAAACAATATGAAAGGCTGTATAAAATGCAGAAATATGGTGTAATACAGCTATAATGGAGTCAACAACTATGACCTAAAGTGATAGACAAAAGGAGTGGAAAGAGACACAAGTCTCCTTCCCCATGCCCTGTTTTAAAGAACAAGAAAGGAAAGTCTCCAGGAACACTGACAAAATAGATTATTGATCCAACAGGTGGATGCTGGTAAATTGCTGGATTCTACTGCTGGGGACGGCATATAAGATGCCTGACGTGCTGCCAGCAGAGATTGGAGAAAGGGGGACCAGAGATTGTGGATCATCAACCCTCTGTGCGGTCCCCTCCGGATCTTCTGCTTAGCATGCCTCTAGAGAGCCAAGGCAGAAATGCGTATGTGTCCCAAGGTCATGCTTTATGGCATGCACATGTTATGTCCTCCTCCATATAAATACTTCTTGTAATACTGGTCTTTTTCTTCTATCTGATCTTTATGTTCTGTGTTTCTAGATCAATGGTGATTTCTGTGATACAGGAAAAGAGTGAAGCAAATTTCACAGAAAATTACACAGAGATGATCACCTGGGCTGGGGTTAAGGCAGTTATGCAGTTCATGGGAAAGAGTCTGCAGCCTGGGGAAGCTTTTCAGGCTTGGACAAACTGTACCGAATGTGTGGTCAACTATAGCACATGGTATGATGTGTATCAACACACTGGACTCAAATTTGCCATGATGAATAATTCAGTTTCTGAGAATATTATAAGGGCATTGTGTAAAACTTGAGACCCTAAGGGGTATTGGCTAAACACTGTAGATGGAATAATATATAGATGGGATTACAAACTAAAAGTGTGGGAATCTAGAATAGGAGGAAAATAGTGGCCTCCACCAAGAAAGGGAAATGACAACTTTAATCCAGATATTTTTGCTTCATCCTGAAGGAGTGTGGAGGCAATGCAGCAATTGATAGAGTGATTGCTACAAGTTTTATTGGGTTCCTAGGTTAATAAGGGCTGTCAGGAAAGGTGATCTTCCTTTCATGGAAGCTCTGAAAATTGGATTAGGTCTTCCTTAGAATTGTTGGGATATAGAGGGACAGAAGTTGCTGACTTGCAGAGACAGATTTCTTGTCTGAGGTCATTGTGGTCCACCAGTCATGGGGCTTGGTGTTTGCAGAGGGCTGAGGAGGAACTTAGGCGGCTGCAGGGGTCTTGAGGTCGGAGCAGGCTGTGTGAGAAGGAAATGACTGTCTGGTACATTGACCGCTGTTCTTATTTTTACCTTTTTTTTGGTGAAATTGCATGTTGCTAGCCTCTGAGTCAAGTGCTCAGAAGATTGTATAATCGTTGATAATAAAAACAGATTATGCCTGCTTTGGTGTTAAGTCTGGGATAGTTCCTGTGTTTAGTAAAAATGGTAAAGAATATATTGGTGATTTTCTAAGAATAACCTTTGAAATCATGAGAACATTTTGTATTGGGTGATTCCCCCTTTTTTTTGTTCCCCCTTGCTTATGATAATAAAAGACTGAGATTACCATGGCAAAAGCAGAAGCTAGGGAAGCTAAAGTTGTAGCAAGAAGCTACTTAGCAACTGAGAAGCCCGATGTCACCTGTCAGCTTGCACAAGCCCTGTCTCTGAGTCGTTACTGTGCCTTCCAGGTACCCCATACTTCGGACCCACGGAACTGCTGCAGCTGGTCCCTGACATTCTATTAAAGACTATGGAACATGAAAGCAAGTTCCATGGTAAGATGACAGTATTTACAAAGTTAAAATTGCAGTGGCTAGTGATACATGAGAGTTTAAGTCTGTGAAATATATGGAGGAAAGGAAGGACTTTGAGCAAACTAGAAAAATGAATCTGGACAGGAGAGAAGTAATATAGAGCAACATACCATGCTGAGGACTAGAAACGTCATTTCAAAGGCATTTTCCTCATCTGCCCATGATAAAAGAATGAGGCCACATTTTGCCTAAAGTAAGAACTATAGGGAGCAGAGACCTTAATTACCTTTCACATTTTGCTGACCCAGCACAAATAACAGTAAATGCCATCGCTCTGGAAAGTATAGGTAATGAGCATAAGAAGATCCCACGTAATCCAGAAAGTTTTCTACATCCGGGGTAGTTATTGGTGTCTATGAAGTAAGAGAAAGGAAAAAACATTACAGATCTCTGTTAGTACATGTTGACCCAAATTTTAGTCACAAATGGCAAGGGAAAGGGAGGTTGTGATTTAAAAGACAGCATTAGAAACTCTTTGTAAGTGTTTAAAGAAAGGAGGAAATGGTATAAAAAATGTAAATTTTCTTTGCTAATAACGACTCTCCATTGACATTGAGCCAGATAACAATTTGAAGCAAATTACATACTTAAAAAAAAAAAGAATTTGGAGGTGCTTCCTTTCTCTGCCCAGCTTCGTTACTTCCTCTTTCTGCCCAGCTTTATCACTTCCTGTCTGCTTGTCCAGACCTCCAGACCTCATGGTTAACTAGTACTGGGATTAAAGGCATGTGCCACCAAAACTGGCTATGTTCCCAGTGTGGCCTTGAACTCACAGAGATCCACATGTATCTCTGCCTCCCAAATGCTAGGATTAAAGGTTTGTGCTATCACTGCCTAAATTCAATGTTCAAGATAGTGGTTGGCTTTTTTCTCTGATCCCCAGATAAGCTTTATTGGGGTGCACAAATAAAATATCACTACACATAGCTTCTCTGGGTCTGTGGGTTGTAGCATAATTGTCATTGACCTAACAGCTAATATTCACTTATAAGTGCATATAATCTATGTTTGATTTCTGGGTCTGGGTTAGTTCACTCAGGATGATTCTATTTCTATCCATTTGACACCAAATTTCATGATTTTGGTTTTTTTTTTTTTAAGAGCAAATAATCCATTGTGTAAATGTAATGTTTATCCATTCTTCAGTTGAGGGGCATTTGGGTTGTTCAGTTGAGGGGCATTTGGGTTGTTTCTAATTTCTGGCTATTATGAATAAAGCTACTATGACCATAGTTGACTGAATGTCTCTGTGGAGGGATGGAGCCTCCTTTGGGCATCTGACCAGGAATATTATAGCTGGACCTTGAGGTAGATTGAGTCCCATTTTTCCAAGGAAACACCATATTGATTTTTATAGTGGTTGTACCAGTTTACACTCCTTGCAGAAATGGAGAAGGGATCTGCTTACTCCATATCCTCACCAGCATGTATTTGATGTTAACCATTTAACATGTATAAAATGGAATCTCAAAGTAGTTTTGATTTGCATTTCTCTGATGACTAAAGCTATTGAACTTTTCTTTAAGTATTTCTAAGCCATTTTGTTTTCCTCAATTGAGAAAATCTGTTTAGATCTGTATCCCATTTTTGAATTGGGTTATCTGGTTATTTGAAAGCAAGTTTATTTAGTTCTTTATATACTTTGGATATCTTTCCTCTATCAGACATGGAGTTGGAGAAAATATTTTTCCATTCTGTAGGCTGTCACTTTTCCCAAATGATGGTGTCCTTTTCAGAAATCTTACAGTTTTGTGAAGTAACATCTCTTAATTGTTGATCTTAATGCCTGTACTATGGTTGTTCTGTTCAGGAAGTCTTCTCCTGTGTTTCTCCTGTGAGTCCAAGGGTATTCCCTACTTTCTCTTTTATCAGGTTCAGTGTATCTGATTTTGTGTTGAGGTCTTTGATCCTTTTGGAGCTGAGTTTTCTGCAAGCTGATAGATATGGATCTATTTGCTTTCCTCGGCTTGCAGGCATAAAGTTTACCGAAATTTATTGAAATTGCAGTCCTTTTTAGTGTGTACTTCTGGCTTCTTTATCAAAACTCAGGTGTCCATAGGTATGTGGATTTATGTCTGGGTCTTCAAAGAAATTCAATTTATCAGAATGTGAGGACTTCTTCCTTTCCAATTTATATTCCCTTGATATCCCTCAGTCACCATAAAGGTCCGACTAGGACTTCAAGTACTACATTGGATAGGCATGGAGAGGGTATACAACCTTGTCTTGTTCCTGATTTTAGTGGAATTGCTTTGCTTTCTCTCCATTTAAGAAGATGTTGGCTTTGGGCTTGCTGTAAACTACTTTTATTATATTGAGGTGTGTCCCTTGTATCCCTTATCTCTCCAGGACTTTTATCATAAACAGGTTTTGGATTTTGTCAGAGTCCTTTTCTGCATCTCATGAGATGATCATGTATTCTTTCTCTTTCAGTTTGTTTATATAGTGGGTTACATTTCAGATTTTTCTATACTGAACCATCCCTGCATCTCTGGGATGAAGTCTATTTGATCATGGTTCAAGTGCCCCATACTTAGTAACTGGCCAAAGTTACCACATATGGCTCATCAAGGAATTAGAATAGGCTCGGCATGGAGGTGCTACAGCAAGACTGAGGCTGTGGCAATTTTATTGAGTGAAATCAGACTTTTTATACCTTTCTCAGAAACAGATATAGTGACAACTGCTAGGATTAATACAGCTGTAGTTGCCAGGATACAATGATGTTTCCATGCTATGCATGGTACACAAGATTAATGTCTAAGACCAATTGTTGTCAGCTTTTATGGTTTTGTGACTTCTAAGAGACATACAGAAAAACACAAAGTGGCCTGAATGCTTCACTGCCTGAGGGAGTGCTCTGATTTCAGGAACTGAAAAACTCACAATGCCCTTAGGAGCTCCTGACTATAACTTGGAAATGCTCTCAAGGCAGCTAGGCCGTGCCAACTCCATGGTTCATGGCACATGGTGACTGATCTTTTTGACGTGTTCTTGGGATTGGTTTGCAGTACTTATAGAACATTTTTGCATCTATGTTCATAAAGGAAATTGGTTTGCAATTTTCTTTCATTGTTTATTCTTTGTGTGGTTTTGGTATCAGGGTCACTGTCAACTTTCTTTTTTTAAATTTATTTAAAAGTGTTTCTTTCATTTTATATACCAACCACAGTTCTTCCTTCCTACCCTTCTCCCACTCTCTTCCACCTCCCCTCATCCACTCCTCATAGGGGGTAAGGTAAGGCTTCCGTTGGTGATTCAACACAGGCTGCCATACCAAGTTGGAGCAGGACCAGGTCCCTCCCCACTGCATCAAGGCTGAGGAAGATATCCTACCATAGAAAATGGGCTCTAAAAAGCCACTTCATAGACCAGGGATAAGACTTGGTCCCACTGCCAGGGGCCCCACCATCATATCAAGCCACACAACTGTCACTCACATTCAGAGGGCCTAGTTCAGTAACATGCAGGATCCCCAGCTGTCAGTCCAGAGTCCATGAGCTCCCACTACCTCAGGTCAGCTGTCTGTGTGGTTTTCTCCACCATGATATTGAACCCCCTTTCTCCTATAATCCCCCCTTGTTCTCTTCAACTGAATTCCAGGAGCTTGGCCCAGTGCTTGACTATGGGTATCTGAATCTGCTTCCGTCAGTTACTAGATGGAGGTTTTATGTTGACACTTAGAGTAGTCACCAATATGATAACAGGGGAAAACTAGTTCAGGCACCCTCTCCACTATTTGTTAGGGTTCTTAGCTGGAGTCATCCTTGTGGGTTCCTGGGCATTTCCCTAGCACCAGGTTTCTCCCTAAGCCCATAATGGCTCCCTCTGTCAAGATATCTCTTACATTGCTCTTCCTCTCCATCCCTCCTCCAACTCAGCCATCTTGATCCCTCATGTTCCAAACCACTCCCTGTACCCTCGTGCCAGTTTACCCAAGAGATCTTAACTATTTCCCATCCTGGGGCAATCCATGTATGTCCCTCTTAGGGTTCTCCTTTTTACCTAGCTTCTCTGGAGTTGTGGATTGTAGCCAGGTTATCCTTGGATTTGTGTCTAATATCCACTTCTGACTGAATGCGTAACATGTTTGCCTTTCTGGGTCTGGGTTACCTCACTCATGATGATTTTTTTTCTAGTTCCATACATTTGCCTACAAATGTTACGATGTCACTGTTTTTTACTGCTGAGTAATATTCTATTGTGTAAATGTACCAAATTTTCGTTACCCATTCTTTGGTTGGTTGAGGGGTATCTAGGTTGTCTCCAGTTCTAGCTATTATGAATAATGCTGTAATGAACATAGTTGTGCAAGTGTCCTTTTAGTATGGTTGAGCGTCTTTAGTGTATATGCCTAAGAGTTGTATTGCTGGTACTTAAGGTCAGTTGATTGCCAACTTTCTAGGTAACCACCATACTGATTTCTACAGTGGCTGTACAAGATTACACTTCCACCAGCAGTAGAGGAGTAACCCCCTTACTCTACATACTCTACAACTTAGGCATAGGATGGTATCTCAGAGTCATTTTAATTTGCATTCCTCTCATTGTAGATTGAAGTTTTTCTGTGTCACACAGCTGTGTGGTCCCAAGTAAATACACAGAGACTTGTATTAATTACAAACTGTTTAGTCTATGGTTCAGGCTTATTATTAACTAGCTCTTACAACTTAATCCAACCCATTTCTATTAATCTGTGTTTTGCCACATGGCTTTGTCGTATTACCTGTGTTCCGTTACATCTTGTTCTGTGGCAGTGCTCAGTGTATCTACACAGCCTGCCTTTATCTCCTTGTCTCTCTGCTTGGATTCCCTGCATGGCTCTATTCTGCCTTGCCACAGGCCATAGCAGCTTCTTTTTTAACCAATGGTACCAACACATATTCACAGCCTACAGAAAGACCATCCCACAGAACTTTCCCTTTTCTGTCTAATCAAAAAGGAAGATTTTCATTTTAATACAGTAAAATTATATATAACAAAATAGTTATCAAGCAGGAATTACAGTTACAATATCTAAAGTCTATTTGGATTTGGCAAAATTAAAGAAAATATTCTGACTATCTCATTATTGTGAGTCTAAAGTTTTATATCTAATTTACCTTTTATCATAATTAAGGAAATCTGTAATTATAACTACCTAGTCTTCAACTCCATCAAAGACCAGAGGATAATATAATATTACTAAGTAAACAGGAAATGCATTGTAAGGAACTTCCAAAAAATTCAAGAAAGGACAGGCAGCTGTCTGCCTAGACACTCACCCAATGCTCTTTTGTAACATTGGGGCATCCATTATCAGCCTATAGTTCTAGAGTGTCTGGCAGATTTTCAGTGAAGCAGTAAATTTGAAGGACTGTTCTGCCGAATGGCAAAGTTCATCAGTTTCTTTTCTCTGTGTCCTGCAGAATGTCTGACACTTACTTCTGTGAAGCAGGAACCTGAAAGACCATCTCACCTTGTTTTGGCAAAGTTCATTGATCATCTTCATATGGGTCCTGCATGTCCAGTTTATCAAACAGTCCAGACAAGAGCAGTTCCTTGCCCAAACGGCTAGCCTTTTCCACATTGTAAGCAAACTCTATAAAGAGTTTCTTCAATGCCCATCATCCTTTCTGAAGTAATTGGTGCTGCCAGAAACAGACATGTCTCACTGTTCATAAATGTCTAAGTTCTTAAAACATTTTAAATGCCATAATCTGTAGGTCTTTGAAGAGTTTGAAGATTGACTACCTAATTAAAATATATCATTGTATATCTAGAAAATTTAATTAACAAGACTATAAGTTTGATTATGATGACTAATTATTAATCCATATTTCTTAATTATAAATTACAATTTAAATGAATTGCATAAACATAATATCTTAAACAAGAGTAGAAATATACATACAGTATAACAAAATTGACATTAAATTTGTATCCATAAACCAAATCCATATCAATGAAATGTATTTTGAGATTAACAGTTGAGTGGATACAGCTGCACTTCCTTCTTTAGTTTTTTACTTAAAAAATAAAATCATTTGTATAATGGTTTCAGGATTCACTGACTTGTTACCATCTGACTCAAAATATTGATGGTCTGAGAAGGTCTAGGAAGGAAATATGAATAAATTTATTGAAAAAGTAATATAATACCTACGCATTTGAAAGTATTAATATTTATGAAATTGCTGAACAGAATGTTCAAACTAGACCATGAAGATGTAGAAGAAGATCAAGTTTGTGAAAGTACACAAAAAACCTACAAATGAGTTTGGGAACATTTTCTGCTTATTTTGTAGTGAATATATTAATGCTTTTACAGATATAAAATGCAAATTTGAAAACTATGAATCAAGAAAAAGGATATGATTTCACATTATGAGTTAATCATTAGAAGATTATAAAAATGAGAAAAATAAGAATGTTGCAGATTATATAAATGTATAAATTGGATATATAAAAGGTTTTTTTTGAAGATTTTATTTATTTATTATGTATAGTGTTCTACCTGCATGTATGCCTGCAGGCCAGAAGAGATCTCATTATGGATGGTTGTGAGCCACCACGTGGTTGCTGGGAATTGAACTCAGGACCTCTGGAAGAGCAGCCAGTGCTCTTAACCTCTGAGCCATCTCTCCAGCCCCCTAAAAGTTTTAAAATACATTATAGTATAATATGATAGGAATATTTGTTTTGTTTTTTATCTTTCCTTTTTTTAAAATTTTATAATTAATTTAATTTTATATATCAGCCATGGATTCCCCTGTCCACCCTCTCGCGGCTGCCCTTCCTCCAATCCATCCCCCATTCCCACCTCCTCCAAGGCAAGGACTCCCCTGGGGATACAGATCAGCCTGGTAGAGTCAATCCAGGCAGGTCCAGTCCCCTCCTCCCTTCACCTAGGCTGAGCAAAGTGTCCCAGCATAGACCCTAGGTTCCAAAAAGCCAGCTCATTCACTAAGGACAGGTCACTGTCCTACTGCCTGGGGGCCTTCTAAATAGTTCAAGCTAATCAACTGTCTCACTTATCCAGAGGGCCTGATCCAGTTCCATGGGGGTTCCTCAGCTATTGGTTCATAGTTCATGTGTTTCCACTAGTTTGGCTATTTGTCCCTGTGCTTTTTCCAATCATGGTCTCAATATCTCTTACTCATATAATCCCTCCTCTCTCTTGCCAACTGGACTCCTGGAGCTCCACCTGTGACTTGGCCATGGATCTCTGCATCTGCTTCCATCAGTCACTGGATTAGAGTTCTATCACAACAGTTAGGGTTTTCGGCCAACCCATCACCAGAGTAGGTCAGTTCAGGCTTTCTCTCGACCATTTCCAGTAGTCTATTGTGGAGGTATCTTTGTGGATTTCTGGGGACCTCTCTAGCACTTTGCTTCTTTCTATTCCCATGGGGGTCTTCATTTATCATGGTATCTCTTTCCAAAACTGTACAATGGAACAAAGAAAGCATCTTCAACAAATGGTGCTGGCATAACTGGATGTCAACATGTAGAAGGCTGCAAATAGATCCATATCTGTCACCTTGCACAAAACTTAAGTCCAAGTGTATGAAAGACCTCAACATAAATCCAGTTACTCTGAACCTGATAGAAGAGAAAGTAGGAAGTAGTCTTGAACGCATTGGCACCAGAGATCACTTCGTAAATATAACACCAGTAGTTCAGACACTGAGAGAAACGATAAACGGGACGTCTTGAAACTGAGAAGCTTTTGTAGAGGAAAGGACATGGTCAACAAGACAAAGCAACAGCCTACAGAATGGGAAAAGTTCTTCACCAACTCCACAACTGACAGAGGGCTGATATACAGAATATATAAAGAACTCAAGAAATTAGACATCAAAATGCCCAACATTCCAATTAAGAAATGGGCTATAGTGCTAAACAGAGAATTCTCAACACAAGAAGCTCAAATGGCTGAAAGGAATTTAAGGAATTGCTCAGCATCCCTAATCATCAGGTATATGCAAATCAAAATGACTCTGAGATATCACCTTACATCTCTCAAAATGGCTAAGATCAAAAACACTGAGTACAGCTTATATTGGAGAGGATTGGAGCAAGGGGAACACTCCTCCACTGTTGGTGAGAATGCAAGCTTGTACAGCCACTTTGGAAATCAATATGTCACTTTCTTAGAAAATTGGGTATCAATCTCCCCCAAGACCCAGCTATACCACCTTTGGACATATACCCAAGGAATGCTCAATCATACTACAAGGGCACTTGCTCAGATATGTACATAGCAGCATTGTTTGTAATAACTAGGACCTGGAAAACACCTAGATGTCCTTCAACTGAAGAATGGATAAGTAAAATGTGGTACATATACACAATGGAGTACTACTCAGCAGAGAAAAACAATGACATCATGAGGTTTGCAGGCAAATGAATGGATCTAGAAAAAATCATCCTGAGTGAGGTAATCCAGACTCAGAAAGACAAACATTGTATGTACTCAATCATAGGTGGGTACTAGATATAAAGCAAAAATGACTAGACTGCTACTCACAACTCTAGGGAGGCTACCTAGTAAAGAGGACCCTAAGAAAGACACAGGGATCACCCAACGACAGAGAAATCGATGAAATCTATATGAGCAAACTGGACATGAGGGGGATTAATGAAGGACAAGGGTCAGGGAAAGAGAGCTTAGGGGAGTGGGAGATCCCAGCTGGATCAAGAAAGGAGAGGGAGAACAAGGAAAGAGATACCTTGCTTTGCTTATTATATGTTAAGAATTAGCCTTTTAGATCCTAATTGTCTGGCAATGGTTACCATGTGGAAACATTAAAGGCCTGTCCTCCCCCACCTAGTTAATCTTTGTCTACTTGCTCCAGGACCTGTGATCA
>CABHPQ010157454.1:0-58234 GCA_902168405.1 Peromyscus aztecus
CCTAAGCCACCAGCTATGCTGATAGATTTTTGTCATGCTCAAGAAACTGAAGGTACTTATGATGTTATTAATGGAGGTGATACACAAGGCTATTAGGTTATTATAAATAAAAATGGACACCATAAATTAGTTTCATTTTAATATAATATAACCAAATTTAAAGCTCGTAGTAATGTTGCATATAAAATATGCTATTTATTTCATTATCAGTGATATTAGTTGATTTTGTTTGGCTGTACAATAAAGGAAATACAGAGATGATTTTATAAGTGATATATATATACATATACATATATATACAGATATATGAAATATACAGAGAGAGTTAGGGAGAAAGAGAAAGAGGATATTCAATCTCTGATAAGTTGATATCTGTACAAAGATTTGAAGGAGGGGAGGGAGTTAGTCATCTCATGAGAGAACAAAAATTTAATCTGGCTTTTGATATAGTATTTTACATATAAATAATGTTTTCTGCAGTAAGAAATTATTTTTTGAAGAAAATATTAAAAGGAAAGAAAAAGTCCCTACTTTATACCTCCATGGAATTTCAATGAACAGTGAACAATGATAAGTGAAAAAAAAAGTGCGTGCTTTATCAGCAGTGGAAGTTGGAATAGTCACATCAGCAAGAGTTGAACTAGGAAGGTCCAGCCTCCAATCCACCTTAAAAATACATTGCAACCACCAGAATATTATCATATACAGAAAACAGTTGAGGCTGCAGAATCGGAGGCAAGCTTGGTGCTAAGAAATGCCACAGTGAAATGGGTAAAAAATATTCATTTTCTCTGTGATTACTTCACTTCTTAGTCAGTGCTGCTTGGTTCAGCTCATGGCTATTCCCTCAGGGAGAGAAAAGAATGGGATGCATGTCTAATTCCAGCTTTTGGGAGGGCTGCCAATGCACTGGTGTTTGTCTCCATTCACACAGAGTGCCAAGAAAATCTAAATCCCCTGTCTGCCTAGGGCATGCTAAAACAAGGGGATCAAGGGTAGGTGAGCCTGCTGTAGACAGGTGAGTAAGGCTCAATTTGATCATGCACAATTCAAAGTCACTACCACAGCAGTAAGGGAAATAATGAAGAGTACATCCAACATTCTGGCTTTTGAAGTGCTTCCCAGAGAACTGATCTCTGTCTCACTTGATTTAGATACTGACTAGTATCTAGTACATTTTGGAAATCTGAGTTCTGAGAACAAAGGTAACAACAACAAAAAAGCCAACTTAGTTTTGTTATACGAAAAAAATTCAGTGCTAAAAAAAAAAAACAAAACAAAACAAAAAAAAAACAAAACAAAAAAAACGCACCTTAGTGATCAAGAGATTATGGTCCCACAAGAAAGAATTTGGGAAAATTCTCTATGTGAGAAATACTCACAAGCATGGATAACCTCATCCTTCTATAAGGATTTCAGAGCTTCCCAGAATCTTTATCCAGTGCATTAACAACAATTTTGCCATAATGAAATCCATACTATATAGACTAGGAAAGGTGGCTAGTGTTTTTGTTTTATTATGCTTCCTGAAGTTGATGTTCTTTTTTTTTTACGTTTTACAGGTTCTTACCATGTAGCCCTGGTTGGCCTTGATATTACTACACAGATTCTCAAGTTGTAGAATTGTAGGTATGGATCTTACTGAGGAGACTTTACATTAAAATGTCTAAAATCCAGAATAGAAACAAAACTATCACGTGGAGAATAACAAAAGTGGAGGACAGCATATAATCAATAAATTATTTTAAATCAACTCCCCCAGGAGAAGATTTGTTTAGTATTTAACAGAAATAAAGTGAACTTTATCAAACTCAATGATCTAAGAGATAATACAAATCCACATCTGAATGATATCAAAATATATGAAAACACCCCCTACATTGTACCTATCTTATATAAATGATATCAGAAAATAGTAAGCGTGAACACAATGGGAGTATCAGAAAGGAGATAAATGTCACTTTGGTTTTCTTATGCTTCTGTAACAAAGTGCCTTAGACTGGACATTTTTTATGTATCAGAAATTCACTTCACACAATGCACAGACCTAGCCCACTTTCTCCTAAATTTCTCCCTTAGATTTATGTAGTCACCTAAAAAGAGATAGGCAACTCTCTCTAGTCTCCACTACTCCCAACAGGAAGGTTTTGAACTTCACAGACTATTCCTCCTAGCTCTTACTTTCTGATATCATCCACTTGAAGGCTACAAAATAACGTATGACTTTTAGAAAAACATGCATTCACAGCATAACAAAAATACAAAGAACCAAACAGAAGTTCTGAGCTGAAGAGAATAATGACTAAGTTTCACTGGAGGAGACTCAATCAGGCAGACGTATTAGTGACATAAAGGATAGATTTTATGACATTATGGACAGAGATCAAAACAAACAAACAAAAACTGAGGCTAGTGAATAAATTTAAGAGCCTTATGGAACACCTTCAAGCTGGCCAAGTAGAAGGATTATGGTAAATGAGGAGCAGAATAGACATAAAACTAATCTGAAGAAAAAAAAATATCAAATCTTCCCCACTAAGTAAGGAAATAGACATTAAAATTAAAGCCTACTCAAAAGGACCTAATCCAAAGCAATCAAATAATCAAATATTAAAGTTTGGAGTAAAAGAATCTTGAAAACTATAAGAGAAAAGGCTACTTAGCACATACAGGGGAGTCTATAAAGGATTATACATATTTAAAATACAAAACTTAAGAGCCAGAAGGAACTGGAATCATAAATCCAAACACTAAATTAAAACCAAAAACAAATAAACAATGCCTAAGAAAAATGAACCATTTTGAAAAGTTGTTCTTAATGATGAAATAATGACTTGCTGAGATAAACAAAAGCTTAAGGTAGTCGTCTCCACTAGCTCTGATTTACCTGGTATGCTAAAGGGAGTCCTGCTAATTCAAATAAAAAAGCATTAGAAAAGACCGTTAAGGCAAATGAAAGTAGAAAATACTTCATATCAATAAACATATAAAAACAAAACACTTCAACACTATAATGATGGAATGTAAGTCATCTTCACTTCAGAATTTAAAGGACAACAGTACACAAACATGTCAATTACAAAATTGTCATTAGACATATTAAAATATATTTTTATATCAGTAGTACAATGTAGTGAAGGACCTACAAAGTTTGAGTTACATAGAAGTCAAGTTATGTTATCATGTTACACAAAGATATTGTTAAGTATAAAATGTATATCTAGGCCCATGATAAAAGTAAAGTATTTATAGAAAATATATACAAGAATGAGAAAATAGAATAAAAGATAGTCAATACATATGATCTGAATGAAGCTAGAGAGGAAAAGAGGAACAAAAAATTTACATGACAGTGAAATAATTACTGAAAGGTCATCAGTTAAGTGTTTGTTAAGAGTAATTAAGTGCAAATAGATTGTAATTCCAATAAAAGGACATAGAGTGAGTAAATCGAAAAAAAAAAAACAAACAAAAGTTCTCACATATGTTGCATATAATACACTATCTCTTTTAAAAAAATAAATACACACAGAAAGTGAATGAGTGAAAAGACATTCCTTGAAAATGGTAGTTAAAAAAGAACAAGAGTTATAGGAGACAAAAGGTCAAAATAAAAGTTATCGAAAGAAAAAGTAAAGACAATGATAAGTCAACACATCAGAATAAACCAACAATTGTGCATATATAAACAATAGTTTACTGAATATTTGAACTTCATATGAACATAACTGAAAGAAATAGAGAACAAATCATAAAAGTGAGATGGTTCAGCATCCCTATTTCCATAATGTAATTAACTAAAATGATGAGTTAGACAAGAGTACATGCAGATTGTTCTAGTTGACAGAGGAATGCAGCTATTTCTCAAGTGTGCATAGAATAGTCCAATGTTAAATCACATATTAACCCCCACATCAAAATAAATTTGATCCCATTCATGAAGTTTGCAATCCTAGGATGCACTTTACATCAATTTCAAAATTTCAAATAACACAATTAAAATGAGAAAATGATTGACTATTTCTCCAAACAATTCTACAAATTACCAACAAGCATTTGAAAATATACTCAACATCACTAATTACCAGAAAAGATTAATAAAAACCATAAAGAAATATAACCTCATATCTGTCATAATGATGCCATTCTGAACTCATGTCCATGTACAAACACAAAAAAAAAAAACACTGGCATCATTTCTTCATCTTTAATAAGTAATGGTTTAAAAATGTATCAGGACCCTCTGGATTTCAGTGATATCTGTTGTAATATTTCCTTTTTCTGGATTTTTATTTTTATTTTCAAAATTTATAAACTGTATTAATAACTACTTAAGAAGACAAAGTAGAAGAATTACTTGAACCTAGGAATTTAAGATCAGCCTGGCTGAAATAAAGCAAGAAATAAATTCCATTTAACATATTCATAATTCATAAAATTTACATCCATCTAAGTTTGAATATTCTACTTGTTTTGTTTTATATTTAGTGCCTTATTAATTTACGGGTTGCAGAGAAACTAACTACACAGGTGGAAATACCTTCTGCTCATGATCTTATTGTAAGACCCCTGAAGTGGCTAGAGATTAAGTAGAAAAAAAAAATAGAAAACAAAAACAAAAACAAAATGTAACAAAAAAACTAAACTTTAAACACATTCGTAAGAACAATTTGACAAGGTTTTGACATTGCTTGCCAGAAAAAAATAGCAAATTTCAAGCAGGCAAATTTTCTGTAATGATTGAGGAGACTCCAGGATCTGCCCAAAGTAGAGGCAATCATTCTGGTGACTACAAGTCTTGTTACATCATAGATGACATTAACAGTGAAGCATGGAATATTCTGTTAGCTAAAAAGTAGTATTTAAAGGGTAAGTATATCAACAAAAGTGTATCTGGTAGCAAAAAAAAAAAAACATTAAAAATAATAACCAGACTTCCCACATCTCTTTTTCCCTTCTTAGTATCATATCAAATTTATATACTTGGTTATCATAAGGTAATAACCATATCTTAGATAAATTCTTTCAAATTCATTTTTCTTTTCCCACTACAACTTTCTATACTAAGTAGGCTGTGGGCCACATTAAGGCCTATCTGCCTTAGCAGCTAATCCCTTAGGCCAGTGCCTAAATGTATTTCTTCATGACTAGCTCTCTTTTTTGGCAGGAATCCATCAGAAGTGATAATGTTTCTCAGTTCAGCATATTCTAAAGGACATCATGTCAATCCATGGTGGTGTTGGTGTCCATTTTCATTGCTACATGTGCTTGCCAGGTTTTCTGCTCTAACACTGTCATTGTCTCTTTGCAATTAAAATGTAAAGTATGGACTTCTTCTAGACCGTTTAAATATTATATGAGTCTTGAAATTTTATCTAAAGTGTTGTTGCCAATGGTGATTCATGTTGGAATGAAATGCTATTCTGATGAATTCAAAATGATTTTCTAATTCTATCACTTTCTCTAGGATTTTATGTTGAATTTTAATGGATTAAAGGCCCTTTCCACCTAGATTAATCTGTTTTTCATCCCTGTGATAAATACTTGAGAGATATGACAAAAGAATTAATGACATATTTCTTTATCTTTTCAAGGGGTTCAATATTTACATGGATGATTCCTCTACTGTAAATTCATAATGGGAAAAATTATCATGACATTAGAAAATGTGTCAGAGGAGACATTTTCCCACACAGTCATGGAAAGAAATAATGTACACAGGAATAAAATATACTCTTCAAGAATATAACCCAAATGAGATTACTTTTTGTAGTTTCACCGCCTTTCCATACAGTTATCAAATTTTGAATAAAACAGAGGATCAATCCCTGAGATAGATTTGAACTCTTAATCTTTTATTTCCTTTCAAGGAAGTAGTCAAAGTAGTAGGTCAAACCCATAGGCTGCTGCTAACTTGAAAGAGACAACTAGGAACTGTTTTTAGTTCTGTTTTAGAATCTTTTTACTCAGGTTTTAGGTGAGTAAAAACATGTTGGTCACCATTTGTAGCTGGAGAATTTCTCTCCAGCTCCCACCAAATCCTGCTAGTCCCGGAGCCAGCCCACTTATAAAATAAACACACAGACTCTTACATTACTTAAACTGCTTGGCCATTAGCTCAGGCCTATCATTGTCTAGCTCTTACTCTTATATTTAGCCCATTTCTATTAATCTATACTTTGCCACGTGGCTCATGGCTTATTGGTACCTTACATCTTCCTTGTCCTGGCAGAGGCTCCAGGCAATCTCTCCCTTCCCTTCCTCTTTCCTCAATTCTCTTCTCTGTTAGTCCCACCTATACTTCCTGTCTGGGTATTGGCCAATCAGTGTTTATTTATACAGAGCAATATCCACAGCAGGGAGACATCATAGGGATAAAGAGAAACTGGGTACTAGGGAAGTTCCCAGGAGTCCACAAGGATGACCCCAGCTTAGACTACTAGCAATAGTAGAGGGGGTGCCTGAATTGGCTTACCCCAATAATCAGATCAGTGAATATTCTGTCATCATTGAACCTTCATCCAGTAACTGATGAAGCTGATGCAGAGATCCACAGCCAAGTACCAGGCCAAGCTCCAGGGGTCAAGTCGAAGAGAGAGAAGAAGTATGTGAACTCTTAAACTAAGGTTATTATACAGTGCTGTAAATATATGTGAGGACCTGTGCATAACTGAGGCATTTGCTGACACTTCAGGAAGCCATTAGGAATATATCAGGTGTAGAGGTAGATAGCTGTAATCCTAGTACTTGAGAACTGGAGACAAGAGGACCAGGTGTTCAAAAACAGACATTGCTATATATCTTGGAGATTGGAATAAGTCTTGATTATGGGAAATCTTGTATAAAGTTAATTAAACAAGCCAATAAACAATAGCATTGTGTCAGATATCATGCATAATGATGCACTTATTCTATCATTTACAGCAATAGAATCTCCCTTTTCTTCTTCAGTATCTCATCAGCATTTATTGATTTGTGTCTGTATATAATGCTATACTTTGATTTTTCATTATTAAATTTCACTTCCTGTGTTCTTCAACAGCATTTGTTTCATTTTGTTTTTCTTCCCATATTTAGGCTTCATGTAGGTAGAGATATTTGTATCCTTGGGGCCAGTGTTTGTACATAAGAGCTGCTTAATAAATATTGATGAACAAGTAAATGAATGGATATGAGAAGGGAAGCTGACTTTCCACAGATGCCTGACAATTTCCTGTTACGACTTCTCAAAATGTGCTTTATGAAATCCCAAAAAGATCTTTAGCTTTGTCATAAAGCTAGACAACTACCTCTCTACCATGCAGGTGTTGTTTTTTCCTGTATAATCATCTCATGCAGCACAATTTAGAATGATGTTGGATATGTATCTCAGATATACTTTTAGAATCTGATGATGAGAAAGATTAACATTAGGAAGTGACGATCATACATTTAAGGCAGATATTATTGAATCACACAGATTATGATGGAGCAGGTGGGAAAAGCAAGTCAAGTTTTTTTTCCTTATGATTTTGCTCTAAGGGATCAAATTTGTTGACTTCTTTTTCTAGAAAAAATAATTTCTTTGTGTTACTTGAGATTTTTCCCACAGCTGAAATAAAAGCAATTAACAATAAAGAAAATATTACCATGTTACATTTAGAAATCATTACTAGTGAAGGTTTCTGGATGCACACTTACTCTATTTTCCTATGCCAGTTGATGTGCAATGGTGTAAGTTTTTATCAGCATGACTTGAGAGTTATGTTTATTAATTGTCACTATGGCATAATGTTTAAGAACGGTGGCTCTGGAGCCCCATAGGCCAACTCAAATGAAACCCCAGCATTTATTAACTCACTTTGAGTGGGATATTTAGTCTTTCTTAACCAGTTAGCAAACTGAAATAGTGGAGTCTTTCTGTGAATGTTAAAAAGAGCTAATCCACAAGAAATTTACAGTCATACCCAGCTCTCCCTAAGTATATTTATAGACTGTTGATAAATGAGAAAGAATCGGTGTATAGAGATCAAATGGAGGGAAATATCACAATTGATATACAGATGTTGTCTACAGAACACTGACTAAATTACATCGTATTTGAGACATAATTGGAAAGTTGGTAAGAACAAAGTGTCCACTTTTCCTCCTGGTCTGGGTTCTTTTTGCATTCAGTGAAAGTATTGTGCCATGCTTTTGGGTGATCAGAGCAGTGAAATACCTCTTAAGCTGATAGTATAATATCTCATTTTTTTCAATATTTTAAGATGAGTTATATATTCTATAGACTTTAATTTTATGACTGAAAGTTGACTTTTTTTGAATTTAAGATTATCCAACCAAGATCGTTCTTATGATTAGAGAGTCAGTGTGTATGGATGACATACACACATCCTGCCAGGCAAATGGATATTAGCATTACACCCAGCCTCCTTGCTGCCCAGTTTACTTTGCATAAGAGTTTACTCATAATGTTTGTCACATAAAGCTTTAATACCAGGAGTACTGTGTAGCCAATTCTTCACTGTCATTTCCATAATTTCCAGTTAATTTCATGTCTTCAATCTCTTTGTTTTCTGAAAATATAAGAAAAGAAATTTATTCTTAAAGTCTATATATGTATATGTATATACAAATATGTGCATATCATATATATTATACTTAATTTGTATGTTTGTATTATATATGCATAAATATACATATATAGGAGACAGGGGTAAAGAAAGAAGAAAGGAGGAGGATTTTATGACAACCAAAAACATATACAATAAAATTAAATTATGTTTTGTTTTGTTTTTTGAGACAAGTGTTTCTCTGTGTAGCCCTGACTATCCTGGAACTCACTCTGTAGACCAGAATGGCCTCGAAATTAAAAGACCCACCTACCTCTGCCTCCTGAGTGCTGGGATTAATGACATAAAGTTAAATTTTGATCAATACAGAAGTGTACTGCTCTATGTAGGGAGGCCAGTTTTTTTTTCTTTAAAAGCTCAGAGCAAGAAAAAATGTTTATGCAAAATAAATTACTTATTATATGTGTATCTGTAAAACCAGAGAAAGTACCTTTATGTTCATCATAGTTTGTAGGATGAATTGCTAAACAGTCTTATTACTAAAAACCCAGAGCTACATATTGGGGTAAAAACCCAGAACCAGATATTGGGGTAAAAACTAAGAGATTAGGGAAGCAGAAAGAAGCCAGCCACGTTCTTACCACTAGAAATCCTTAGCCAAAGAGAGAGAGATTTCCTGAATACTCATGCCTATATCCTTTCTGTCCCTGCCAGCTCACTTCCTCTCTCTGCCCAGCTACATCACTTCCTGTCTGTCTGTACAGACCTCCATGGTTAGTGCTGGGATTAAAAGCATGTACCACCATGCCTGGCTCTGTTCCCAGTGTGGCCTTGAACTCACAGAGAGCTGGATGGATCTCTGCCTCCCAAATGCTAGGATTAAAGGCCTGTGCTACCATTGCTTGACCTCTATGTTTAATATAGTGGCTGGCTTTTTCCTCTGATCTTTAGAAAAGCTTTTTTTGGGGTGTACAAATAAAATATCACCATAATAGTTAGGGTTATATGTGAAAATTAGGAAGAGAAACAAAAACCTGGAATCTGAATTAAAGAAAAATCCCATGGCCTCAGAGTTACTGAGCAGATAACAATTCACTTTGTTATAGGTAAGTTTTAAATCTCAAAGTAGAATATTATCTAAAGCCAGCACAATATTTTAGGATGTAAACATTGAAAGACTGGTCCCATTGTTCCCATAGAGATCCTGGTGAATTAAAACAAACAAACAAACAAACAAACAAAAACTATTTTTCTACACATTACTTTTTCCTAAAATAAATCTGTGCCTAGAAGGAGGTAGATTTTCTTCTCTTAAAGAAAGGTAACAATGTTACATATAAACTCACCAATTCATAATTTTGATTCCCCCTTTATAGTTTACATCACAATATGTACACAGGCTCATCAATCTGCTTCTTATTGAGTAGCCAAGAGAAAGGCAAGATAGAGAATCGTGTTTATGAATAATATGTTAGCATTCAATGTAACAGGAATAAGTATAAAAACTAGCATTGAAGATTGTCAATTGATCACTTTATAAATGTCCATGGTTTTCAAATGATTTCTAATAAATATTGTTGACTGAAGTTTTCTCACTGTTGTATCTGACATTGACCTGTTCTAATTTGTTTGAACCCTTAACTAATTTGTAATAGGGTAAAATAAGGAGGACCTTACTAAGTCCAAATGCTGGAAGTAAGCTTTTATTTAAAATGTGGTGCAGAGAACATATCGAGAAAAGAGTGCCTGCTCTCTCTTCCTCATCTAGCCTCAAGCAATATAAATCTTGAAACCCTGTTAAATGACTTGATCATTTATTTCCATATGCCTTGTCTGCAAATTTTTTTTTGTCTTTGATCACAGGGAACTCTTGTTTTAATATGCCATGCTTTCAATATTGTGTCTAACCTAATTTTTTCCTTCGTCTCTTTGTCTTATGTACCATATTTAAGTATAAGACGTTTAGAAGAACTAAAGGGAATAAGATACTTGATCCTCTTTCATCCATGTAATTTTCTTGTACTTATAAAATAGAACAGAACAGGAAGTTATCACCTACGCCTACATTCATGTAATACCTGATTATGGAAGTCATTCACTGTGCTGAGCATCTCTCTGTTTACTGTTATCAGTTCCGACAGCTTTCAGAGGCACACATTAGGTATCAGATTTCTTGTGAACAAACTGAAAATTCTTGTTACTTGACTATCTACCTTTCTTTAGGGATGCTTTATTTATCAGAGAATATATTATGATATTTTATTATTGCCTCTAGCTAATGAGTCTACATTATAAACAGCTGTTTTCTCAGGTGTTTTAAGAACCATTCATTGTCACCTAAGTTCTTTGTCATCTGAAAACAATTATAAATTGTTTATATTTAAAGTCAAATTATAAATATATGTTGACTACTTTTTAAACACTGAAACACATGTATGTTTTAGTTAGTTGTTGTCATAAGACACATATATAAGAGAGAGAAAGGAGATAGAAAATCATGAAAATATGAATATAAAATTACCTTAAAATACAGGGATAGGGAAATTACATATAACAACAGGGAAAGAAAGCAGTAACAGAGCAAAAGGTAAAATAATCTGAAATAAATTTTAAATATTTCTGCAATATTACATCCCAGGCTAGTTACTCTCTCTGGCTTTGTTAACTCAAGACTACAGTACTATATATAATTACTGTGAATTCCGTATGATGTAATTATATACCTTTTGATGATAGCATGACTTTCATTCATTCTACTATTCCATATATTTGGGATATATGAAAGTGCTAATCTAAGGTTCCTGAAGAATATTCATTAGTTTTATGCTTTGATTTAAAATTCACTATGTGCCTTATCTAAATATGCCAAACATTATGTTAAATCCAGAGATAAATATATTAATAAAATATTTTGTACTTAATAATGTATTAGTTTAAGTTCTTTTTTTTAATGTGACAGAAATACTAATCATACTACTAAGGAATAAGTGGAAATTTATTGATCAAATAGTAGAGTATTGTGGAAGATCTGGCTTTAAGAACTCAGGGTATCTATCTCATTATGTCTACTTCAGAATTTAATATTCCATCTGGTCTTCCATTGTCTTGCTACAAATAAATTCCACTGATATGTTCACTGTATACACTGGTACAAACAGTTTCAGGGAAAAAAAATATCTATTGATAATAACACAGAAAGTTGTCCTTTAAAATGAACTTAAAAATCCACTTGACAATTTTCAAACTATGTTAATCTCTATGGTATTTTATGGATCAGAGTTAGATAGTAAGATTATGATTCCCGTATGCACAAGAATATTCATCTTGATAACTCAAAGAACTCAGTTGGGCTCCACATGTGTCCTCACATAAAACTTTAATCAAGCGGAGCAGTGGTGGCTCACGCCTTTAATCCCAGTACTCGGGAGGCAGAGACAGGTGGATCTTTGTGAGTTCAAGGCCAGCCTGGTCTACAGAGCGAGATCCAGGAAAGGCACAAAGTTACACATGATAGAGGTTAAAAACCAGAGGCCATGCTAGGTAGGAGCAAACAAATTTGAAAACAAATACTAGAAACTTGAAGGACCTACCTTCTTTCACATAATCCAAATCTTCCAAATATGATATATATATATATATATATATATATATATATATATATCAGGTTAGATCTATTAAACATTTAACCTGGAAGTTGAAAGAGCAAGTTTTTGCATCACCAGAATTCAAACAGGGTTAGTATGCAAGTTTAGGCTGTGTGCCATATCTTTAGCAAGGAGTGAGAGAGAAGATCCTATGCTCATCAGAGCAATTATCTAAGCTATAATGGTGATGCTTTTAAGAGCTTGTTTGATAAGACCACAAAACCCCCACTTTCAAAATAGTTAAGGTTCTTATATCACCTTAAAAATTTCTTATCACTTTGAATAAATTGAAGCTAAGTATTTTTTCTTTATAATATACAACCTCACTTGTATTGGTTAAAAGATAGAGCTCAAAAGTGCAGGTCCATCTGCAACCTCAGAATGTAAATCCATTTGAATTTGGGTTCTTTTGTAAGTGAAATTTGTTAAGATGAGGTAATAATAAATTGAGCTGAGCCTTAAATAAGTGTTACTTATTTAAGTTAAGTCAAAGGGCTTTGTAACTAGAGAGACAACAGAGGGAAAAATATTCTTTCAACTGAGGGGGGAATGGAAAAATGGTCTTGTCAGTAAATTATTTGTCTCATAATTTGTCTGTTATAAGCATAAGAAACTCAGTTGTAATCCATAGTATCCATGAAAAAGCCAAGGTTGGAGACATGCATCTGTAATCCCGTTGCTGCAACAGCACAGGCAGAGGGAAATCCCTGGAGCTCATTGATCTAACAGTCTAGGTGATTGATTTCATGAGCTCCAAGTTCAGTGAAATACACTATTTTAAATCAAGAAGCTTGAAGATCAGTTGAGAAAGACTTGAGATTAACTCATGGCCCCTCCACACTGGTACACACATGTGCACATCCTGACATTTGCACATCCTGAACACACTTACACAGACACCCACACACCCTACACAAAAGGACACAGCAAATGGGGCAAACTGTTCAAAAGCTAAAGTATAATGTGGCCATGTTATTGTATGGAGTTAGGATTTCCACAACTCTGAGTATAGCAAAATTAACTGGAATGCAATAAAAATATATGTATAAGATAGAGTTTTTCATAAAATGAAATCAGGTATGTAAAAATTGTATCTTATTCTTTCTAGGTGCTTACTACAGAATTTCAAAGGCATATCAAGCATTCTTTTTTCATAGCGATCAAATTATCTCATTGGTTCAATGAGTAGTTTTTTTTTTTTTTTTATTAATAGCATATGATCAGGTCCAAGGTTCTATCATCAAATATAAATCTAAACTGAAATATCACATTTTAGAATGGATTTTATATAAGCAATATAATAAGAAATTTATAGAAATAATATAGACTTTATAAAATATATTGTATATAAAATCGTTTTAAGAAAACTGTCCCTTACTCTTACTAAAAATAGTACCAGTATTAAAGCTTGGCATACTTGTCACTGGCAGACAGAGGGTCTACAACACTTAAGATATTCTGGAAGAGCAAACTGTTTCCAAACGTAGAATTAATACAGATAAAATCTCTTTAAAAGTCTCTTGGGTTGGCTTGCTGGACTCACAGAGCTTTTAAGTTCTCTAGCCTTTCCTTCTGAAACTCCACAGCAAAGCCATTGAGGAAGAAGGCCTATGAGGGATCATTTTCATTCTACCTCTGCTAATTTGCAGACATTTCAAAGCCTTATTCCACAACAAAGAATAGTTTTTTGTTGTTGTTGTTGTTTTCATTTCGTTTTGTTTTGTTTTTCTCTAAGTCAAGGAGTGAGAAAATGCATTTGTTTGTTAATTTGCGGTGTCTAGTTGGGGCATTGTGGTAGTTTAAATGAGAATGGCCTGAGTAGGCTCACATGTCTGAATAATTGGTCTCCAGGTGGGGACTGTTTGGAAAGATGAGGAAGGATTGTCTTGCTAGAGGAAGTGTTTCACTGGAAATGAGCTTTAAGGTTTCAGAAGAATCACACCTTGAGTTAGCCTTCTCTATCTGTGAGCTTGTGGTCATTTCTACTGCTTTACCGTTGCTCTGCCATCGTGGATTATAACCCTCTGAAACTGGAATCCAAATCAAATGCTTCATTTTATAAGTTGATCTGATCATGGGTTTTTTCTCACATTAATAAAAAAATAATTAAGACAGGCATTGTCTCCCAATATAGGGTGTCAATTTAAGTGCTTGCTTTTTTTGTTTTGTTTTGTTTTTGTTTTTGTTTTTGTTTTTGTTTTATTTTGTTTTGTTTTTCGAGACAAGGTTTCTCTGTGTTGTTTTGGTGCCTGTCCTGGATCTTGCTCTGTAGATCAGGCTGGCCTCGAACTCACAGAGATCTGCCTGGCTCTGCCTCCTGAGTGCTGGGATTAAAGGTGTGCTCCACTGCAGCCCGGCCCTTAAGTGCTTTTTACATGTGTGTGTATATGTATATTTAAGAAGTTTCTACAATAGTAGATACCCTTGTGACTTTCACAAGAAATTTTTAGCATTCGTTATCACTTTCTACATCCCCTCTTCCACTGTGAACCCCCCCAATTTCCACCACACATAACCCTTCCTGGCCACATATATCCCCCTTAAACATCACAGAAAATTTCTTTTTTTCATGGTTACCTTCTGGAACTTGATGGTAAGATGCTATTGCTGAAGATGACACAAAAATGAATCATAGACCATGGAGAATTTAATGTGATACTGACCTCAAGCTTCTATCTCTACTGGCTAGCTTTCATAGTGCTGGAAGAGGTGTTGCATTCTACCAGAGGAAAAAGCAGTCCTCAGTCCATGAAACTCATGAGTTATAATAATGGCTGCACTAACAAGGTAGGTTCACTAGTGCAATAGTAGAATGATTGTTATGAGAATAAAAAATATTTTCTAAATATATTTAAGACCCACTCTGCAAAATAAAACTTATACCATTTGGGTCTATAAATCTGTGTCTGGATACAGGGGAATCTACTAGTATTATTCTGTGAAATAGGCACAAAAATCAACCAAATCCTGATGACTTATTGCTATACTTACATATTACTATATTTCTCAGCCCTCATCAGAGAAGCTTCTTCTTACTGTAGATGGTGATTAATACACAGAGCAGCAACTGTTCAAGGTAAAGATAATAAGATACCACAGAATGTTTACCCCTAAATGGGACATCTTATATAAACTCTCCAACCCTAGCCCCTAGGATTGTCACAGAAGAGGGAAGGGTTTAGAAAGATTGTTAAGAGCCAGAATGGTAAATGGCTAACAGAAAATAGTGTTTTCCACACCAATAGGGTAGCTGCATATATACAATCACAGCAATTGTGACATTAAACAAAAGACCTGTAAAGTCTCAAGACAGACAAAATTCCAGTATGAGGTGGGAGGTGTGCGTTTAGTCTCTCACCCCTAATGGAAGTGTTATTGGCAATTGATAACTACAGGGAGAGGAGGAATAAGTTTTCTTTTGTGTGTGAAACCTGGTGAGTAGAATTTTCTTCAGGAGCTGGCCTTATTTATACTCAAGAATTTTGGGGCAATAAAAATTATACTCAGTGGGCTTAAAAAAATACTTGAAGTTGGGTGGTAGGGAAGTGGTGATATATCTGGGAGAAAGTGAGTCAAAGGATAAACAGGATTGAAATACATAGTATAAAATTCTCATAGAATTAATAGAACTATCACATACAATATAAATAAATTGTATATATTGGTGGAGAACTGTGTTTTGTATGTCACACAATAAAATGTTCAGAACTTTGGTTCCTACCTTCTTTATTGCCATTGAGCTCTTCTGGGTTTTTTTTTTTTTTGACTCAATGCAATGCAATTTTCTAATTATAGTTTTACTGCTTTAATTTAGCTTTTTGTTCTAGTTAGCTTTCATGTTGCTGTGATAAATAATTCTGAGCAGAAACAACTTGGGGAGAAAGTGGTTTATTCATTTTACAGGTTACAGTCCCTCATGGAAGGACACCAAGCACTCAAGACAGGTGCGTGAAGCAGAAACCACAAAGAAGTGTTATTTACTGGCATTCTCCAAGGCTCAAGTTCAACTATCTTGTTTATACAGCCCAGGCCCATATGCCTAGGCATGGTTCTATGCACAGTGGATGGGGTTCTTCTACATCTATTAGAGTTCAAGAAAATGCTCCACTGATAGGCTCTCAGGCCAATCTGATAGAAGCAAAACCAGTTGAGGTGCCCTCCTCCAAGTTATGTTAAGTGGAAAATTAAGATTAGTCATTATAGTTATTTTCTTTAATAAATATTTAATTCACATTCTTCTTTGCATTTTAATCCACTAGGAAAAACTACTTTGGACACTATAAGTGTTTGTTGTTGTTATTGGGTTGTGGTGTTTGTGTTTTGTTTTGTTTTGCTTTTACATCTTGACTGGCCAGTGGATACTCCTATCTACTGCTGGGTCCATTTGTGTCTCTGAATGACAATAGCATTTACATCTCTGTACTCAGTGAAGTCAATTGTCCCTCCATACAGGGAGCAGGTATCCTTCAGTCTATTTATGGCTAAGCAAAAGAAAGGCTGTAGATAAAAATTTCACCCCTTTATCCTTCATTACTTGAGCTGGAACACTGATGGGTCTTGAATAATCAGAGATCGTGTCCCACAAGCCTTCAGCCTTGAACTGAAATCTGTATTGTCAGCTCCTCCAGCTTTGAGATGCTCCATTTACAGTGCATCACACCTCTGAGGTATCTTGGTCTTGAGGTATCAGATAGCAGATTTGCATGAGAAGATGAGACATGATACTTTTTGCTCTGTTGGATCTGTTTCTCTAAAGAGCCCTTAGTATGTTAAAGTTAAAACCTTCCTCTTTGAAAAAGAAGAAAAGGGGAAGTGTTGTGGGATGTTCTGTATGACAAATATGTTGTTAAATAAAGCACTGATTGGCCGGTAGCCAGACAGGAAGTATAGGCGGGACTAACATAGAGGAGAATTGAGGGAACAGGAAGGTGGAGCGAGAGACACTGCCAGCCACCACCAGGACAAGCAGCATGTAAAGATGCCGGTAAGCCATGAGCCATGCGACAAGGTATAGATTTATAGAAATGGGTTAATTTAAGATATAAGAACAGTTAACAAGAAGCCTGCCACGGCCATACAGTTTATAAGTAATATAAGCGTCTGAGTGATTATTTTATACGTGGATTATGGGACTGCGGGGCTTGGTGGAACCTGGAGAGAAGCTTTCCAGCAACAAGCCTTGTCTAGTACAAGGTTAATATTACAACACTAAAAACAGGACTGAAATGAAAGGGCCTTGTTTTTATATTTTCATTAAATCTCCTGTCTTTCCAGTTTTCTTTAATAGGTGGCACAACCCTCCTAACATTTTCAGTTTTCTCTCTGAGTTAGCATGATGCAGAGGAAAAATCAGAACCTTCTAGATCCCATCAGTATACTAGGGTACCCTGCAGCTGTTCCTTCCCCACAGGAACTTAAGAAGATAAGTGATTTAAGCTTGATGATTTGAGAGAAACTTCAAAGGAATTATGGCTGCAACCGACACTGCATGAGAAAATATTTTTTTCCCTTAGAAAATCTGGAGCCTGAACCTCATATAAGTTCTAAAAATGTGATTGTGATTGGATGACTCGTGTCCTGTTATAACAGTTAACCATGACTGGACAGGATCATCAGAACATTGAGATGTGCCCCAGAAAGCCTATGAGAACAGACATAAAGTACATTTCTTCATCAATCTTTTGGGATACAATAGACTGATTACCCTTAAGAGCTTAATCTTTGACTCTTTAATATATCACTTCATACCAATATATCTTTCTAAGTATTCTTTTTATGAATGATGTATTCAGATTCTGAAACAAATGAACTTTACTATCACAATAATAAGCTCCTACTGATTTAGAAAAAGATAATCCCAAAAGTGGCTTCAAGAAAGTTCGTTGATTCTGTTTCCTCCTATCTGTTTAGGAGGATTATGGTCACTTCTGAGTTTTTCAGATAAAGATGATATTATTCATTTTTCTTTCTTTTTTTTCATATATTACCTCTTTATTACTATAAAGTAAATACCTTTCCAGGGAAAAGGGGTTCTCTTATGAACACAAACCTGAGTTAAGACTCATTCTTCTGGTCTTTTCTATCCCTTAAAAGGCTTGAGGACATGGCCTAGCTGTTCAGTGGGAGCTGGCAACTTCCCACACCTGTGTGGATTGGCTCTCTATTTTATGGGTGATTTGCCAGCATGTATGTCTGTGCATCACATGCATGCAGTGCCTCCAGAGGCCAGAAGAGGGCATCAGATTCTCTGGGATGGGGTTACAGAAGGTTGTGAGCTGCCATGTGGGTGCTGGGAATAAAACCTGCATCCTCTGTAAGAGGAGCCAGTGCTTTTAACCAATGAGCTACCTCTCAAGTCCCAGAGATAATGTTATTTTTAATAAGTTTGTGGTTATAATGTAGTTACATCATTTCTCCCTTCCTTTTCTTCCTCCAACGGCTCTAATGTGTACCTCCATTGCTTTCATTCAAATTCATGCTTTCCTTAGTTGTCTTTTTTATATAATATATAATATATTTTATGACAACCATTTGTATTGGATGACCAACTGGTATGCTCTTCCTTGGGGAAAATTATTTATCCAGCCATCACTGTGTATTACTTTTCTATAGTTCTTTGACTGGTTATTGATGCTCCATGAGATTTTTTCCCTTCCACATTAGCATGACTGTTGATATTGTTTCTGATCAGTTCATATTTAGACAGCCGTGTTGTTAAGACTTCATGGGCATAGCTTGTCTGATATTTCTGAGTAATATACTCTCACAGCAAATTCCCTATTCCCCTGGCTCCTCAATATTTCCACGCCCTCTTTCTCAATGATTCTTTATCTTTAGGTTCAAGAACTGTGTTTTAGTTGGGACTGGGCTCCACAACTCTGCATTCTGATCATTTGTGGTTTTCTTTAATGATATTAACTTGGGGAAAACATGAGAGGCAGTGACAATGATCAAGTTTACTCAGCAACAAGAGGGTTGTGAAATTCCCCAGTATTCTGAAATATGAAAATTCGCTAGTGAAAATCTCCTCTGCTTTGGCTATGAATTAATGACCCACACCCTACCTCCACGTCTCTTTGTGTCTACATAACACCGCCTGACCATACTTTTCCTTTTCATTTGCCTCTGCAAAACCCCAGGCTCCATTCGGTCCTTGGATTGTTCTTACTAATGAACATTCTCCTTGTAGCAATAGCTTGAAAAAAAAATCATTCCCTTAATTGCCAAGTGGATCTTTATTTCTAAAACCGGTGCCTAAGGAACATTTTGGTATAAAAGCAATAGAGTACAAAACCTGAGGCTTAAAAAAATGAAAAGAAAAAGAACAGAGAAAGTTGCAAAATGATTTCCTGAACTCAGATTGTGGCCAATTTATATTTTTTTTTAAGTGAGAAAGGCTCTGTACTTATCTCTCCATGAAACAAAATGGTGTTAGGAGAAAAAAAATCACATGTATTAATACCCAACAGCTTGACACAGGAAGCTATATAGACTATTGGGAAATTACCCTGAATTTGTCTGGGGCACATACAGCAAGGCCAAGAAAATGCAATTTATTTTATCATTTTATCTTTTATATGACAGAAAGCCACAAATACCAGTCACAAAAGTTTTAATGACTTACTAATATAAATCACAAATGTTAACTTGATGTGAAAATATATTTTATGTCTACTATAAATTATTTTATAAGGAGTCATATATTTTCAGAATTTACTTTTTTAAATTCTTGAGGAATTTAGAGAACATGAATAAGGAGAAAACAAAATGAATCTGTATGACCAATGATTAAATAATTTTAGTAGAATTATTAAAAGTGGATTGAAATAATAGAATAAAGTATAATTTACAGCATATAGGCTAAAATATTGCTTCTGCAAAATTCTTATCCATAAAATAATGAATACAAGTTTTAGAGAAATTATAAGATCAAGGTTAGTGTTGAATACAGTTGTACTTTCTAATCCTTACTTTAAAGATTTTCACAGTTCAGTCAACTACAGTACACAAATACAACTCTAGTACAATGGAGAAACTAAATATTTTGATAAAGACCATAGACATATAATCATATAATAGTACATTGATATATAAGTTTATTTTTACTAGGTTTTCATTTTGTTATTCTTTTAATGTGAAAATATTATAAATTAAATAGCATATGGGTACATTAGTAAAAGATATCAATTATTCAGACAGAGTTTTAATTATGGCTGTTGGCATTCATTTGGGATTAAGAATTAATTTGGAATCTTGAGATAAAGAATTTGCTGTAACCATTTTTTAAGCTTACACAACTAATTTTCACAACATAATATATTTTTAATTTAAGTATCTATTCTTTACTGATTCATTTCAATTCATCGAAAGCAGCATCTTTTCATCAATGATAATAGAGTTTGACTTTAATATTCTGAGAAAACCACTCTGTTCACATTAAAGTGATCATGACACTGAACATGAATAAGGTGATAAACCAATTTCTTTCTAGTCCATAAAACATTCACTTTCAATAATAGTTGACCTCAATATAGAAATACATACAAACACATAAATGTTCAGGCATGCTTTTCTTAATTATATATTATCTGTCTTAATGGGTAAATACATTCGCTTTAAAGTATTAGCTACACTCACTGAACAGAAAAATTAATATATTAGTGGCTTCCTGGAGAAAGGTTAAACAAGCCTACTTCTTCTGATGCTTTAGTGTCGTATTGTATCACTGAAGGCTTTAGCGAGTGGCTGCTTACTCTGTATTCCTTCCATTGAGGGGGTACATGCTTCTATGGTAAAAGGTTGAAGTCAGGTAGGTGGATTGTTCCCTTTGTATCAGAATGCCAAGAGGAACTGAATTTTGGTGTAGAGAATAAAAATAAACAGGATGAGCTTGGACTCAAAAACTATAACAAGCACATTGGCTATTGGAGAAAATACACTGAGTGCTAATTCTCTAAGTTGAAACACAGCTAATACAGGGCTCTTGTGTTTGACTTCATGACAAGTCTATGATTTTTCCTTGTCAGGTCAAACAGAAGGAAAATGACACCTCAGAAATTATATTGAAAGTGACTAGGTGGTCACTACCCTCAGGAATACTTTTTGCAGTGAGCCCACTGTTCATCACTTATACCAACTGCAGTTTCTAAATGCTAATTTGAATCTAGGAAAAGACTTCAACAAATGCATCACAATCAAGCAGAGTAGGCTAAATATTTTTTCACATCATTTACCAGTGATTGTTGTAAATGTACTTCCACCTTAATTAATAAAAGATGATTTCAGAATGAATAAATCACAAAGGATTTCCTTCCAGCACTTAGCCTAATGATGAATAAATGAAGACAAGAGAATTCTATTGAAACATAAAAACATTTTTTTTCCTCAAAGGTGAGCTAAAATGGTTTTTAAAAATATACAGTATGCTTTACTAAAAAGAAAAAAATCTTCATTTTTCTGTATTTGGTATTAAAGTTAAGGGAATTTCTAGAAATAAAGTCTCTTCAAACACCTCTTTCTGTGTAGGCATTCTGATAAACTGATCAAGAAGGGGGCAATAATATTTTTCCTTCCTAGGTTTTAAGAAAAGTTAAAAATAAATGCAGTTAATACAACTGCAATAAAAGAGTCATTCAAGTATAGCAGTCAATGTTAAAGAACAGAGAGATAGCAATAATCATAACAAAGGACGTTTTAAAAGAGGGGAAGAAATAGAAAATGCAATTTACTGTTTTGTTAACAGGAGACTTTTACATGCTTATGAAGGAAATTGTCTTAGGGTATACTGGTATTTTTGTATTTTCTCATGTAGAAGGCAAATACTATTTTAAGTTAGCGTTTTAAAGGGAGAGAAATGTTTTTGCACCTTATTAGTGTTCAGTGTTCTGTTTAGCTGAGGGGAGACTGGGGCAATGGGGATACTGAGGTCAGACTCTCTTCTCTGCCTATTAATGCCTTCTTGTGTTCCTGAAAGTCATATGTATACCAAACATTGGACCTTCTTTCAACAAAACGAAGAGGGGAAAGAGGGCCTTTGAAGACTTAGTCACCGAGAATTTCATTGGCAATCGTTTTATCTTTTAAAACTTCTGATTTGTGACAATAAATAATGGGAAATTAAGATCATGAACTTTTTTTTAAGCCACCATTATGTTGGTAATACTTGTGCCTTGCTTAAATTCACATGTTTAATCCTAATCCTATATGTACTGTTAGTGGGAGTAATCAAATCACAATTAGTATAAAGGCTCTAAAAAAAGGATTGCAAAAACCTTGTCAGCTCTCTTCTCCAGGGAAGAAGACAGAAAAAGATTTTACCAGTGAGATTAATAAGCCTTTATTGGACCTTAAATCTGTTGACGCCTTAATCTTGGACTCCCAAGCCACCACATCTGTGGTTAAAAAAAAAAATTACTGATAAGCAACCCAGTTTATTTCATTTTGTGATAACCCCCCAAATGGTTATCAGGCAATCCAACAATGTTATACTTCATCCTTTCATTATAACAGAGTTTATTTTAGACAATTGGTTGAAACAAAGCAAAGCAAACGCCTCAGCAGATTCTAGGGGCAGAAATAAGAGAAAAATAAGTCTGTTGACATGACAGGAATTGATATTATATTTAGCTGAGACAGAGTTTAGAACAGAAACAAGGGGGAGATGCGTTGTCTTTTAAGAACTGCTGATAAAAAGCTATGATCCAATGTGGGATCAGATATCAGAAAGAAAATCACAAACAGTATCAAAGTCAGAGAAACTGAAACCCAGAATCACAGCAAAACTTTCCAACATCATATTTCAAAGGCTAGAAAAGAATGCTATAAATCAGAATACAGTAAAGATATTTCAGTAGGAATGGATTGAGCACCCTTTGAAAGGTTAATTAGCTACTTCATCTTTTTGTATTTCAGTGAAAACAGTCCCTCACAGAAATAAAATATTTCAGTTATTCAGCTTCAAATTGTCACTATGGCTCATTGTAGTTAGATAGTAAAAGCAAATTTCTGATTTTGGATGAGCTTCTCAGTGGTTAACTACACATGGGATCTTCTAAGTATCCTACTTAGTTGTGACAATACAATCTTACCTTATATGGTCAGAACTGCTGGGGTAGGCAAAGGGCTGATGCATTGTGAAGAGAGGCAGATTTTCACAAAGGCAAATTAAACTTTGCAGATGCTAACATTTCAGAGAGCAATTCTCTAACTGTTTATCTAAAAATAAAACAAGAGAGAATCTTGGAGCCCTAAACTGATCACAAAGCCAAGGGTGAACTGGGGACAATAAATACAATTATTGCTCGTCAAAGCTAATAAAAAACAATTGCAGTAATAAACTCAGCCGGATATAGCCTATGTCAGGAATCTATCCTGAGTTTTGGGCCATTCAAAATAGGCTTTAGTTGATTAAAAGTTAAAGGCCTCATTGGGCAAAGACACAGCTCTGCAGTTCTTCATTCTCTCTGGTGTGCCAAAGTTGGCATCCCAAGATGTATTTACATTTACTAAAGCACCAATATCCTTCCTTTTTAATCACAGCTCTAGAGATGGTTTCCTAACTTTAGGCTCCTCAATCAATGACTGTGGTGACTTTCTAGTCCTTCCCATAAAAACGACATAGAACAATCTGATTTTGGAGGAAATAATCAATGTGTGTAGATAACAAAGGGTCATGAGGACTCAGCATTAATTAATACATCTAGAAAATTACCCCTACACCAAAAGCTCATGGAGTGTTATGAAAGAAGAGGTGGAAATGATGAAAGAACCAGGATGGCGTCTGGAAAGCAGCATCTTCTTAACAATACTGGGAGGCTGCACCCTGAAATCTCAACAATACCATGCTAACACGAGATCTATAGCAGTTGACAATGTATGGTTGGAAAATTTCACAAGGCCCCCACTCCTAGATGAAGACCTACACTCAATGTCCGCTGAGAAAGTGAGGCTAACCTTTTTTTTTTTTTTTTTTTTTAAGGAAAGAGCTCCTTTATAGATTATCAGATCCTAAATGGTCAGTCATAAACACATAAGATATTACCTTGATAAATTTCTTGGTCCGTTGACTACAAAATTGAAAACTAATTTGATAGATACAACAAAATTACAATGTAGATTTATGAAGGAAGGCCTATCTGCTTCTATTTCCTAATATCTGATAGTAACTAGTCGAACAATAGTGTGAAGTAAAGGTTTACTGGGTTTAGAATATAATTGATTTCTAATCATAGAGTAACTTGTACAGCATTGCATAGCAATGCTATGTAGGGACAAGTAATAGCAAGCAAAATTAATAGATATCCAGTAGTTACTTCTTTGATGACAAAAATATAATTATTATTGAACCAAAATTCCTTGCTGAATACTATAACTTAGTGTCATTTATATTTCACTTTGGGTTTTTAATATAGCCCAGAAGTGTTCACAGTTTCTTAATTAAGGAAAAGCTAATATTCAATCAAATCCTAGACTCATTTTGCAAGGGATTTATGTAGCTTCAATGTGACATTTCTTTACCAAGAAATATTCCTTAAAATATATGTATAGATGAAGAACATAAAGACTTCCTTAGTAGTTAGAAAAGGGCAAATTGTTACACTGTGTTTTTCTCTAAAAGTTGGAATTCTTGAACTAGATTAGTTATTCTCCACTAAATACTTTTAAATAATAAGAAACAATAATAAGCTATAGGATTTTGCAGATTTTTGGCAGAATACAATAATGAAAAGAAATAGCAATTACATATTTTTCAATTTATGTTAAGTATATTATTTATTTACAAATTTCATGTTGCCTTATTGTACCTTAATATTGAATGCTTCATATCACTATGAAGAATAAGGAGAATTGCTCTTGGTAAACACCACGCTGCATGATAGTATAGTCTCTCACAGTATGTTTTCCTTAAAAGCCAGGACTCTCTTATTTGTTGTTGTTGTTATTGTTTGCTTGTTTGTTTGTTTTTACAGAAATTTGTTGCTACTGTAACCTTTGAATTTTAAAATGTTCAATAAATGTCTTCAGCAAAACTGATGAAATGCTAAGTCATATTCTATTTGTCTGGAATGCTTTAGAGAATGACTTTGCTCACTTACCCTACATATTTACAGAAATTTTTACCACATATCAAAAGAGTTTTTCTTTTTTCTTAAATCACCAGATAATTAGCAGATAATTCTTATATGACAGTGAATGAATAAATATTACCAGAACTGTAGGTGACAGACCTCAGCTAGAAGAAATCTCTTCCATTGTGCTTTTGTACTAAAGTTAACTACATGTTAACTGATGGCAAAACAGTTTAATGGATTAGATACAGATGCCAAAGACCCTCTTTTCCATTCCACACACCTTTTAAAGAGGGTGGACAACATGTGTGCAGAGAAGTGAGAGTAAACCTCAGTAGTAGAGTGCTTCCTATCTGGTATGAGGACACAGTTTCAATCCACTGTGCTGTCTCCTTGTACCCTCAATTCAAAGAAAAAAAGATAAAACAAAAGAAGATAATTATGAGGGATTTTTTATGTTCAAGATCTATGGTGGGTACTGTCCAGGAACTCATGTGTTTTAATGATGTATTTTCCTTATTTGGGGCTCGAACTTAATGCAATAAATATTCATTGTTTCCTTGCTTTATGGATGAAGACTGTACAATGTGGAATGCTGTCTGTATTGATTCATGAATTTCTTTTACAAAACAGAAACCTTGAAACAGCTCACAAAATATTCAAGATTTAGAAAGTTTTCTTCTCTTTTATTCACTGTAACTTTTATATATTGTCTCACGAGAACTGAATGGCCTCACACCATGTTCTCCTTAGAATACTTTGAAAATTCCGTATGTTCAGAGATAAATAAAACATTGCCACATGGTAAAGGGCAAAAAGGCTCAGGGGGGCTACAGAATCAGGATCTTCTAGCACTCCTTGGCACAACGATTTTTCAGTGCAATCATCTTGGAGTAATGTGTTTTACCTCAAGATTCCCAGGAGTATTCTTTATGTTATTTTTTCCACAAAGGATAAGAAGTGCTAAATAGTTTAATTTTGGATTGAGATTAAACTCTAAAGGTACTTAGCTAATGAGTATGAGAAAATAAATTTATGAATTGATGACAGTAATAGGGATTTTGGCAAGAAGCATGTTGAAATCAACAGTTACTGGTCCTGAGTCTGTACTGCTTTGACACTATGTATTTGTCAAATGATGTAGCAGAGGCAGAATCATGAATGACCTGTTTGTTGAACCTTTGTGATTTGAAGGGTATGTTATTCTCAGGTCTATCAATTGCATCTGGATGGTAACTGCCGTTTCTGCAAAAACATGGTCTAATATAATATAAGGCTGCGAAAGACTATTTTGTAGGGTTTGAGTGTGTCCAAAAAGAGTTAAACTGCAGTGAAAAATGTGTCTCAACAGTGTTCTGAAAACTTGCTAGTGTACTGATGCACTGTTAGGAAAAGTTTGGGTCAGTAAAATATCTACTAGTAATGTTGCCTAAAAATCTCTTCATAGAGGTGCCTTAAATGAGTAATAAACTGGATAATTACCTCAACCTTGGCACCATAATGCAAGGAATTCTAGCTTAAAGAAATCTGTTTTTCTAGTGTGCTGATTAGAGAAAATACGTCCATCAGGTTGCCCTGTTGGTAAGTCTGTGGGACACTTTCTTAATTAATATTTGATGTGGGAAGAACAGATCACTGTGGGTAGTATTGTGGCAGGACCACTGGGCAGGTGGTCCTGGGTTTTGTGAAAAAGTAATCAGCAGATTGTATTCATATATTTATTCACTTACATGTATATGTAATAACAATCACTAAAGAAGGGGAGACTCTAATTTGAGAGGATGGGGTCTGGATGTAGTGTAGGAGGGAGGAGAATGTGGAGACAATAGTATATTTTAATTTTTAAAAATGCAAGCTGAAGGAGCCTCGATGAGCAAGTGAGTAAGATTGTTCCTCCACGGTCTCTGCTTCAGATATTACCTCCAGGTTCCTGCCTTTAGCTCCTGTCCCTGCTTTCCATGATGATGGACTGTAATCCTTAAGCCAAATAAACCCTTTCCTCCCCAAGTGGTTTTGGTCATGGTATTTATCACAGCAATAATAAGCAAACTGATGAAGTAGATGGTTCCTGGTGGGTATGATGGTAGAGAAAAATGTGTGAAGAAGTTAGAACTTCCAAGTGTGATTCTAAGTTGCATACTTTGGAAAGTCATAGTAAAGCCATGCTGCAGATTCAGATTACACAATTGGCCTTGACCTTTACAGGACAATAGCAGTCATTATTACTAGCAGAAAGCCCGTCATGTTTACTTTATGGCACAGATGAAAGCTTTCATGGGAAACACCTTGAAATCGCCTAAGTCATTCTGCAAGGGCAAACTGCCCTCCTTGATAACTTCTTCATACTCAAAGGATAAATAAAGGAAAATGGAATAAAATGTCCCTCATTTTCACACGTCCAGCCTGGTTTCAGATTTCTAAATGCTAGCACTTACTTGTGTTGAATGAGACGATCTACATAGTCAATCTTTTGTATGTCTGAGTAAATTTAGTCACAGGGTTGTCTCAGCTCAACTCTGAGTTATTATTTGAAAATGCAAACAATAGACCTCATATACAAGCAATTATTTTAATTATTTCTTTTATTTTTGATATTATAATTACATCATTCCCCACTTTCCTTTTCTCCCTCCAAATTCTCTTGTATCACCACCTTGATCTCTTTCAATTTCACGGCCTCTTTGCTCTTGTTTTCACTAATTATTGTTTTACACACACACACACACACACACACATATGCATTTCTAAATGCATAGATATAATTATTTTAAACGGATTAAGTGAAACTGGCAAAACTACATTTAGGGAAAATTGTGATATGAGCCACTACAATTGGTGTGCAGATTTGATCAGTTTTCCTGTTGTGGTGAATACAGACAATGACTTCTCCCATGGACGTGAATAGCAGAGAACGGGCAAGAGTGATGAGAACATATCATATCCACACCCCAGCAAAGCAGAATGACTGAGCCACAGAATTTAATCCTAGACTACACTTATTTTTCAGTTCATCATGAAGCTCATAATTTTCTTAAGCTTTATAAGAGGGGTTCACCCAGATGAAAATTATGTTTATAGATGAAAAGTCTGAAGAAACAACCAGTCTGAAGCAATATATTTAATTTAAAATCTCAGTTTAATGCTTACTTTAAAATCATATGAAATTAAGATATTCCTTTTAGGCTCAGTTTCCTAATTATAATAGAGAAAGAGTGACAACTAGCTTCTGTGATTTGTACTAATGATAAAGTTTGACTATGTACCACTGGCTTTAATATAATCATGCTCAATACATAAATATTTTGTTATTATATCTTTAAATATCTTCCCTAATATGTATTCTTTAAAGCTTAAAATGCAATTTTATTCTGAGTACTCTTATATAAGTATGAGTTTTTATTTAAAATTACTGGTACATGTAATTCTCTAAGTCATTCTGATATTTAATCTTCTATTTATTATATCTCGTGCATGTTAACATAAGGCATAGTTTCTTCTCATCTTTTCTTTTTCTTCTTTGTTATGTTGTGAATGGAACTTAGGCCCTTGCACATGGTAGGCAGTTATTCTATCCCATTCCTTAGCATAAGACATATTTCTAATAGCATCTCACCTGCTTTTTATATTATTTCTACTTATTACATAAAGTACAACTAAATCTTCCTTTTAATTTACTAATCAGTAAACATCAGAAAAAAGAATATATTGGGTTAGTAAAAATAAATTATATATCATCTTTTAGCTCATATATAATTTTTCCAAACACATCACTAATGTTTCATTTTTGAGGATCTTTAAGTAGTTGATGTCTGAAGGTCATGGTTCATGATTTCCCCAGTGTGATGAGGATTTTATTGAAAGAACATGCTACTGAGGACACATTTCTCAAGCTTGTGCATGCGGAAGCATATTAATTTTATGTATTCTGCCTAATCTTTTCCAAAAGGCTCCCTTTTGAAGCACACAATATTAAATAGAATTTACTAGCATTAAAGTTTAATCGGGAATGCATTTATCATGTGATGCATAATGTTCTTTATTTGCCACACATTTATATTCACTAAAATAAAAGAAATATTTCCCTACCTGTAGGGAAGAGTAGTCAGGTGACACAGTGAATTAACATTAAGGCTGTGTTGTTTCATCTCTAAAGAGCTGAAGGTCACATTTACTTATATTGACTTACAAATAGGAAGTTTAGTGGGTCCAGAATTCACCCATGTACCAAATAAATTGCCAATCATGGGGATCTAAACTCTCAAGAGTCACACAACAACAAGGTTAAAATGCCACCACTATAAAAATCATAGAAGTCTTTAAAGAAGATTTTCTACATGAGGCGGGAAGAGCTCTAACTGTACTTTTTAATGCCCTCCTTAATGTTCTAGAGTGATAAGGCTTAGTAATCCCTTTTCCATTTATTCTTTTCGTTTTAATTTATTGAAAAGAAAAACTGTGAAACAAGAAAAACCAAGTAACTTGTTCAAGGTGAAGGTCACAGAATAATTTAATACAGAACTCAGAGGGAGCCAATGATACATGCTGAACCTCTGAGTCAAAATTTGAGAAATCACTGGGATTCTCTGGCAACACCCGCTTTGTTGATTTCTCCACAGTCCCTCACTATTGTTGTTCAAAGTAAAGGTGACAAATATTTTTATGATTTCGATTTATTGTGGTTTTTTAAGATAGCACTAAAATACTTATATAATAAAGGTTAATGCAAACATGGTAGCTATGTATTTACAATTGAGGTAAAGCAATAAGATACTGCCAGCAGTTTTAGAGAAAATAGCCTTATAAGATTTAAACAGTACATTATTCCATTTTGTTGTGATGAAATGAAATATATCTAAAACATGACTTTTTAAAGAAATGTGAGTTTTTTACTGGAAGCTTTAGAAACTAAACACCAAAAATGCGATGTTACTGAGTATTTGGCAGTTTGTGACAACATCATTGGTCATGACATCATAATGGCAGTTATTTTTACAAAAAGGAGATCACATGGCCACATAGGAAGTACACATTCAGGGTACAGATGAGGCTATGCACTTTAACAATTTGTTCTCAGGAGAACTCCCACCCAAGAACTAACATTTACTCCACAGTGTAGTGCCTCTCATCATCTCAGGATCCTAAAACAAAACATATCTCTTGATGTCTCCCTATCAAAAACATACCTATCCATGGGGATCAAATGCCCAGCACGTGTTTTTCTAGGGAGCATGGACCATACCCAAAACAAAGCAAGTGCATTAAAACTGGAGTTGTGTCAGGCGGTGGTGGTGCACGGCTTTAATCCCAGCACTCTGGAGGCAGAGGCAGGCAGATCTCTGTGAGTTCGAGGCCACCCTGGACTACAGAGTGAGTTCCAGGTAAAGCTCCTAACTAAGCTACACAGAGAAACCCTGTCTCAAAAACCAAACCAAACCAAACAAAACAACAACAACAAAAAATCCCTAGATTTGCTACGCTTTCCCTTGAATGCTGAAAACGCCCACCCCTTGTTTCTTCATTTACTGTTCCTTGTGTTTCTGGGGATTTCAAGTTATCCTTAAGCAACCAGGTTGAAAGAGTGATCTCTTTATAGAGTTGTCTCAATTGCATAGGGAATTGGGAGGATTACTGTTGACATCTTATTTTAGGGAAAGTTTTTTTTTTTCTCCCTAAAATAGTATTGGGAGCTGGAGGAGATGAACGGCAAATTAGATCAGGATGGTGTTAAATCTTTAAGATCAGGGCAAAAATACCAAAATTTTATACAAATTAAGCCAGCTAGTAGCATTTCTTGCTTCTAACCCATATAACCAGTACTACATTTTTTTTCCCTTTGGGAATATATGCTTTATATTGTTTTTATTATTCTCTTTAGTGTGATTCCAACTGACTAATTAAGGGGATAGACCAGTATAATTTCTCTAGTTTATCCATCTCTTTCAAAGTTTACCCATGTTTCTTGTTTCAATTTATTTCAAATAAAGAATAAACATCTCAAAGCAAAAGAGTCATAACTGTAATACTGTTGATACTATATATAGAAGAAAATATACCACTCACTCCTCTGAGAAGTCCAACATTAATTGAAAAATTAGTCATTCATGAGAGGTTGATTGTAGGATAGGCCATTCTGGGCCTCTCTCAGAGGCCCTGATATAGGAAGAAGGAATATAGTTTCATGTCTGAAACAAAGAACTTGCTTGGCAAATTGCCTGGGACCAGCATCTCTGGAAGCTGCAGTTTTAAGTCATACCTGCTAAGGACTGTGGTTTTCAGGAAAAAGCTTCTGTTTACTTGGTCTCTGAGGCACTTGAGTTATCATGTGTTCCTTTTGTGCAACTTTACTTGATTAGCTTTCTGTTGATGTCATCTCATTTTTTTTTTCTGCAAACAGTATAGGAGATGCTGTCCTTCTTTAACTTGTTACCATGATTCATCAGCTTATGCATATTTCCCAATTCTCACTTTCTGTCTTTTTTTTTTCCTCATCTTCAGTACCCTTGTCATCCTATACCTGTGGGTTTGTGTTGGATGATATGGCATTTTAAATGATAAAATATTTAATACATATATGAGCAGTATAATATTACAATTTGATACTTATAAATAGATTGGAAATGTGCTTACTGTTTCTACAGGTCAAAATAATCTGAAGGAAACTATGCATGTCCTGCATTTTGAATATTCAAGTCACTGTATGGATAATGATTGCTATTATTATTTTTATTAGTAGTAGTGTTAAGAGTTCGATATAGAAGGTATAGCAATAAATATAAACGACAGGTTGCGAGGTCATGATACACTGATAAATAGGTACACAGGTAGGTTAGTAGAAAATAGATACAGAGATGATAGATAGGTAGGTAAATGGATGGATGGATAGATAGATAGATGGTGGATAGTTAAGTATCCTTTATCCCCAACATACTACTGTCATTTCTTCCCTGCTGTGACTTTGCTTCCTCTACATGAGTAAGAATTTCAATCAGTTTATTTCCATAAGTGCCAACGTGATTTACAGTATACTTACCTTCCCTAAGTTTCAATTATTTCCAGCAGTTTTATCAGATACAACTCTGTTTTGTTTTAGGTTCCCACCATTGATCTCTAAGCATCCCAGTTATTTTGTTATCAGCACTGTTTGTTTTCCCAAACTTTATCCAGTAATCCTGTCCATTCAGAGTGTATTCTGTTTCCAATCTGTTTCTCACTGGTCTTATTGGCTTATATACTTTTCTCCTTTTCTCTCTCTATATATTTCAAAGCAGAGTATAAATCATGTATGAGAAAGAAACTAGTAAAATCTGTGGTGAATTTGTCATGAAAAAAAGTTCATAATGAAATCCATAGGATGGAATTTTAAATTTCCTTACAATAACTTCCCCAACCTAAATCCCAACATTATATGTACATATATGAAACTCAAAGGCATTAGAAATATTCTCGTAAAACACAGTGCATTTCTTTCTGTTGAAACTACGATAAAGTCTCCTAAGATTAGCATTGGGTTTATTGTTCTCTGAGTCTTGTCCTTACAAAACAGAGAGGATGGGGAACCCTCCACACTCCTGAAATCCATTTTATCAAAATCAGATCTGGCAGATGTCTGAGCTGGGCTGCTACCCGCCAAAGTAATTTGTTTTTATTGAAATGAAAATGAGGAGATGACTCAACACAGACAAACATCTCTTGGAGGTTTCTCGTTAGATTTATAATCAGCACTGTCCTGGCTTTCCTCCTCTTTCTTCACCACTTTCTTTTTCTAGGAACGCAGACCACTTTTGGAGTTTTGAATGCCTTTGTAATGTTTTTCTTTCATTATTCTAGAGGCCATATCATATATATTACTTTTATGTTTAGTAAAGTACATTTAATTTCTAGTATGTAGAATACTCTTCAAATTTTAACACATTGGTTACATATAACTATTCTGCATGAACATACATATTTGCAAGTTATCATGCCAAGGTCTATAAAATGGAATATGAACTTTTGGTTGCTATTTTTTTAAATATTCAAATCAATTAATTTTCTGGTGTTATTTTTCCTAGAAATACTACTTTTTTTTTAAAAAAAGTTGTATTTGAATACTGAAATGGTTTATTTGAATATATGAAATGGTTTATTCACTCGGTGGAATGTATGATTTAGTTGCTCTTTGTAACCATATCAAAATAAAGGTGTCACAGAAAAAAAAAATCCCACTACCAAAACTAAGTTATTTGATTACAGCTTAAAAGTCTCATTATTTTCCATATAGAGATTCTATTTTGGCTCTTTTAACTTTGAAATATACATAATTACTTGTGTGTAATTAAGCCATTCATTAAAATTGTCTTAATTGTTTTGTCCCAATAAAAATGACAAATATATACCTTGAGTCTGTTTAGTGCTTTAATTACTCCCAATGAGTTAGATTATATACTGAGGACTAGATTCATAAAATGTTTTATGCACCATTTGCTTTTGGATTGTAAATGCTTCCCTCATATTATGAATTTCTGAATGAAAATTAAACAATTCTGATGAGCAGTCATTCCTAGAAAACATCTCTCCCTTTGCTAAAGACACTGCATCTCACCGTGTACTGTGCATAATTTTATAGGAACAATTCACTGATAGTGAAATTTATAAAGAAACAAATAACAAATTTCTCTTCTTTCTTTCATCTTAGGACATTACAGACAGCAAAATAATAAGTATAAAATGTAAATCTATTAATTTTTGCATAAACTCACAAAATTGATATAGTTAAAAAGTATGTGAGGATCCCAGAATGAAGTTACAGCGTGAGATTTCTTACTATTGACAACTTTGCTAGTTTGGAAACACTTTGATTTACTACGAAGATTGTACTCATTTTTGAATCAATTTGTCTGGAAATGTCAACTACTAGTGCTACGTAGTTCCTCTCTGTCTCTCTGTCCTGGACTTTGTCTTTGTCTCTAAGTCTCTTATCTCATTCTCTCTCTCTCTCATCAACTGTATAACATAGAAAGAGAGGAAGGGCTAGGCTTCTAATATGTTTTTCAACTTACATAACTCTAATGATTCTTCGTCTTGCTGCCTACATGTATCCCAGTACCTGTCGGTAATGCTATAGTCAGAGAACACAGATATTAACATATGGACCTTTCAGGGACCAACCTTACTATAGAACCAAGAAAATGAAAAAATCTTGTGTTTGTGGACTGAGTTGTATCCTTCCAAAGTTCATAGGTCGCCTCTAAGGTGGTTACATTTAAAAAGTGGATACTAAGAAAATTACATCAAAATACTAAAAGGATGAATGACCGTTCAGTCTGACAGGCCTCAAGTGCCACCTCTAGAGCCCACTGGGGTACACTTATTAATGTTTTGCCATCCATGTTCTGCTCGTATGTCTTTAGAGCACTGGTGTGTGCTTCCTCCAGAAACCGCCATTTAAACCTTCGTAATCATAAAAGTCCCTTAACGCTGTGTAGCTTCGATTTTATTGAGGTTACAGCTATATTATTAATTATGTATTCAACAATACCATAAACAAGCATCATATTCTTAGATTTCAGATTATAATAGTTTTCAAACTATAACATTATCCACAATACTCCTATTTACATCCTTAGGCCCATGATAATCAGTCATCAATCAAATGCCACATTTTCAGAAAGCAGACAAACTGAAGGACGTCCTTATTTCTTCCTTAACCCATTGGTGATTCAGTTGAGCATTATTCAGTTTCCATGAGATTGTAGGTTTTCTGTAGTTTTTGTTGTTGTTGAAATCTAACTTTAAACCTTTGTGGTCTGATAGAACACAGGAGGTTACTCCAGTTGTTTTGTATCTGTTGAGATTTGCTTTGTGGCCAAGTATGTGGTCGATTTTAGAGAAGGTTCCATGGGGTGCTGAGAAGAAGGTATATTCTTTTTTGTTAGGATGGAATGTTCTGTAGATATCAATTAAGTCCATTTGAGTCATAACATCAGTTAAGTCCTTTGTTTCTCTGTTAAGTTTCGATTTGGGAGATCTGTCCAGTGGTGAAAGTGGAGTGTTGAAGTCTCCCACTATTAATGTGTGGGGTTTTATATGTGGTGTAAGCTTTAGTAATGTTTCTTTTACATATGTGGGTGCCCTTGTGTTTGGGGCATATTGCTATAATCTCTGCTTCTCTTTTATTTAACCACAGCTCTGGTTGTAGACTTATGATCTCTACCTATCTATTCATGATTTCTCTAATAGAAAATTTTTAAATAGTCAGTGAATGAAACCAGTATTAAAAACTACCAATTCTCCCTAATAACTGAATCGTCCACCAAAGCTTTTGCCTTTCTTATTAATATAAACATGGCTGATGTAGCCATGGACCCTCACACGCTCTCTGTCTCTCTGTCTCTGTCTCTGTCTCTGTCTCTGTCTCTCTCTCTCTCTCTCTCTTTCTCTCCTCTCTCCGTGTGTGTGTGTGTGTGTGTGTGTGTGTGTGTGTGTGTGTGTGTGTATACAATGCTCATGAACACATACTGGCCACAACTAAATGTATGTCTTCCTCACTCACTCTTCTGTGGGAGGACAGCTCCCACCTTTTAAGGGGTTCCTATAAGGAGGAAAGAACGATTAGAAACTTTTAAATAGAAAGATAGTGGAGAGGAGAAAGAAAGAAATATAGTATAGCTTCGGGAGGACCTGGTTCAAAATCCAATGGCCCCTTCTATCTCTTCTAAAGGGCTTTTTATAACTGTACCAAGAGGCAGGGCAAAAGACCTCCCCTTTGCTAGATCAAAGCACACTGATCAGTCAACTGTAGACCCTTCCAAACACCTGGTAGCCACACCCATGGTCAAATCATCCCTTTATGCAGCCCTGCTGGCTAAAGCAAGCTCAGATTCTCAGACCTTGAGTAAGTTCTCACTAGGAAACCTCTGTTGGTCTCTACACTCTCCATAACATAGCTTTTACCTCTCTTTTATTCAAAAATAAATATTTTTCATGCAATATATTCTGATCATAGTTTATCTTCTCCCAACTGCTCTAAGATTTCTCTTACCTCCTCTCCCTTTAGAATCCATACCCTTTCTGCCTCTCCTTAAGAAAACAAACAGGCATCTAAACAATAACAATGAAATAAGAAAACAAACAAACAAAAACAAACTTGAATAGGACAAAACAAAAAAAGAAGCAAAGAAAAAGCAAATTTAAATATGTAGACACAGAGACACACATGTCCATATACACAAGAATCCCTTTCCATTTTAATTGTTGAGACAAGATCTCTCATCAAGCCTGAAATTTACTGATATGGCTAGATGGGCTGAACAGTGAGATCTTGGGTCCTTCCTGTCTCTTCCACCTCAGCTCTAAAGTTACAGATGCAGCGTGGGAATCTGAAATCGCTTCCTCATGCATGTTCTACAAGCACTGTACCGATTGAGTTATCCCCATAGCTTGAATGTTTTAAAAATAACTGTAGATAAATTACCATATTCCACAAATTGTTTTGCCTTGCTTTCCTGGGCAGGCAAGAAATAGTGGCAAAAAATAAATAGAAATAAAGCTAAAAAACCATAAATAATTCTGTATTGCCTTATCCTGTCATTCATGTCCAGGCATTTTTACCTCTTAAATATTGCTAAGAGGTTGCTTTCATATTAGGAAAACATAGGAATTCGTCCCTCCATGGTATTTCCAGGAACTTTTATTCTTTTCTCATTCTCAACACAATTTACTATATGCATAGTTGTATTACCCTGCATATCTAAGTTCTCTGTAAATGCATCATTCGGATATCTGGATATAGGAGGACATCAAGCCCTTGACCTCTATGTTCACATTAAAATTTTATTTAAATGCTACATTTGGCTGCTGAATCCTTTAATTCTAAGAACATCTGAGACAGTTTTATTGATTAGTTCACCAGTTTTCAAACAGTTTTAATATTACAGGAAGTTAAACATGTACTAAAGTTATCACATAACTTTCCCATCCCATTCAATAATATTTCCCTTGTCAATTGACATCTTGAATGAATGTGGTGCCTGTGTTAAAACTGAGGAGGAATGTTGATATATTACTATTAATTAAAGCACAGTCTATGGTTTACATTATGGATATTCTTCATGTTTTTCCCGGGTTTGTCTGGGAAATACATAATGATGTGCTTTACCATTAAGATGTTTTGAAAAAATAGATTAACTGTCATATGAGTCTGTGCTCCATTGGCTTATCACTTCCCTTTGATTACAGGTCATATTGTCTTTTATGCTCCCTCCATAGGCTTGCCAGTTGGAAATTCTTATACAGTGGTAATCTTGCAGTTTGTTAATTTTCATATCAGTTTCTTTTACTAAGCAGTGTTGGTTTTTATGTTTATCAGTAAATAGTCACTCTATGATAAAACCATGTATAGATGTACTACTGTTTGTTTGCTCATTTACATGATGGATATAAATATCACCTTACTATTTTTAGCATTTTCCAATGGTACACATTGTCTTGTGATTCTATTATAAGATGATTCTTTCTGGTTAATTTTAATCTTGAGGGTGTCATAATTGAGCCACAATTTATTATTACAAAAGTTAAATGAGATTTTCAGTTGTAAATATGGTCACAGTGTATGCATTTCCTAGAAATCTTGATGTTAGACAAATTCAAATCAGTGTAAGAACTCAAATATTTCTGAATTATCCAAACAGTGTCTTTGCTTCTGTCTTTCTAATGTATAGTTATGATACCTTCTTCAACTAATCTTTCCTAGGAAAATGATGAACTATTTACTGGATTCTCACCATGTCCCATCACCTTCCTTTGGTTTAGCACAAAATATAATGGAGCTTAAGTTTCATATAGGAGGGTAGTTATGTTAGTTTGTCTGGAAATTGTATGATCCAACCCAAGAAAAAGTTCAATCTTTTATAGATACCATATACTCCCTTTGACCTACCAATTAGTGTCTTCCTCAACATGCATATCACTGATGCATTCTGAGGGGCAGCTCTAATTTTGTAAATAAATAAATATATGCATATATGCATATGTTATCAATGGCAAATTTAAGTTCTTTATTACTTTGTTGCATATTTGTTATTATTTTCAAAATTATCTCCATGTGTTTTGTTTTTTATTACCATGAAATACCTGAAAATAATAAGAATCAAAGAAAGGAGATTTGCAAAATTATAGAAATATCTCAATAAACTTAACTCAAATAAATAATCCAAGGATAAATAATTGTATATATGTATTCTGGAATTCCTATTTGTTTTGTTTTTATTTCTGATAGCAGAGCACTTTAGACTATATATATATATATATATATATATATAATGAATATTAATTTGAAATAAAATATATAAGCTACTCACACAGAGATAATTTTTAGAGTATGGGCTATTATAGCACATTAAAGTTAAAATTGCACATAATCCCAATAATTCAACATTTTAGGTACTACAAAAAATGGCTATTATTAAAAGTGAAATGTTTAAATGCTATTCTAGGGACATTCAATAGATGGTTTAGGAGGAACTTTTAAAACAGAGGTATAATTTTTATCCATTGAAATGCATAAATGATCTTAAATGTCTAGTTTGACTTTTGACAAATGCATACACTTGAGTAATTCACATGCCCATCAAGATGTGGGAGTCTCCATTTTCTCTGCCAGGTATAATTATTCATTGGCCTTCTATCATTCTGGATGAAGTTGGCTTGCTCTAAATCATCATATGCACACAGTCATGCTGTAGGCACTGTTTCATATATTGCTGCTTTTCCATACCACCAATCCCGAAGACCCATTCACACTGTGCAATGTATTCATACTTCATCCCATTTTGCTTTTTAAAGATTATTCCATCATAGAATCTATGACAATTGTTTGCCTATCTCAGGTTGAATTTTTTCCAAGATTTTTTTATCTTGGAGCTAAATCTGGTTCAGTTTCTCTGTCCTATCTTAGGTCACTTGTTACTTAGCTTTGAAAGAAGAATGATTAAGAAACAAGACATCAATATGAATGTCCTCCTCTGATAAGCACCAACATGATTGGGATCTTCTTTTTCTAGGATGAAATTCAGTGTCTTGATCACACATTGCCATAATGGATACACGTTTGGTCACAAGAAAAAGAGAAAGTTGGAAAAAATCCAACTCTAATTAAAAAGACACTGTCAATAAAATCTTTTATGCACTATTTTTTTTTCTGTATTTGCTCCTCAGTGACTGGTAATGTTTTCATTTCTTTTCTTGTTGTTGTAATGCTATTCTATGACAAAACAACTTGGGAGGATGTGGGTTCATTTTAGCAGATGGGTCAATGTTCAAGGTACAATTCATTTGGGCAGAAATTCAAATTATGAAGAGTTTGAAGCAGCTAACCCAGGACATAAACTTTCAAGAAACAGAAAGATGAATACATACTATTCAGCTTTCTTTCTTAACTTCTGTCGTTTTGGATAACAGCCAGGAAAAGGTGCCACCCACAACTGGATCATCTTCTGATCAAAATTAATGCAATTGACGTAACTGCCATATGCATGCCAAGAAACACATCTCCCAGATTATTCTAAATTCTGTCAAGATAACAATGAATACTAAACATCATGGGTAAAAAATATATATAATCTTTAAAATGTAAATATATGGTGCTGGGATATTATAACAACATGCGAAAATAAGCCTTATTTAGATTGAAAACTTTTATCTAGACCTTGATTTAATGTTGAAAGGACTTTAACAAAGGAAGAAAACCTTATGTATTTTAAGGCTGTAATATTGAACATATGTCTGCTAACAGATTTCCTTTTCAATTATCACATCATCTTCTACACCAAGCAGTTAAAGTATATGTAAGCACCTTTGGGACTCAAGTTTCTAAGCCACGCTTCATAAAGCAATAGAAAACATAGGTAATTAGCTAGTTTAACAATGATTTGGACTGACCATATCAATGCAATGATTGATTCTACTTTTGGACTTTTTTTGTTTGTTTGTTTGTTATTGTTGTTTTGGTTTGGTTTGGTTTCCCGCCTCTTACCAGGTAGATAAAGTCTCTCAAAAATAGACAACAATTTACTCTGAACTTTTCTCACCCCAAATACAATGTCATTTTTAAAGCAGGATTCCTTGCAGTTTTTACTGTTTATGTAAATATCACATGATTGTATCAATTTTCATCTGAATGAAAGAATGAATAATTATAAAGTCTTTTGCTTTTCCTTTTGAATTAGTTGGAGATTTCACTGACAATGAATCATAGCACTGCAAAGTTTTTATTGCAAAAGATAGAGATCTCTAGAAGATAATAAAGAAAAGAATTTAGAACTTCTATATATACATTTAGCACAACAATACTTTTGGAAAGGTAATCAAAGCTGTTACATTTAGAAAAATTTGAACATTCTTTCCTTTAAAAACCTCACTGATGATTTCTAAAAGATATTTTTGTAAGTATGTTCTTGCAAAGCTACAAAATTCAGAATGAGATCCATGTTTTGACTACAATGTCTTACTGTGCACACTCTATTTAAAATGTACTCTGATTTCTCAGACACAGGTGACTACCAGTTTAAAGCCCAAATAGCACCAAAACAATACAATTGTTTTTTATTTTCTTGGGGCCTTAGAAGACTTAATGCAAAAAACAAAACAAAACAAAACAAAAAAACATTGCAAGTGACATTGTAATGAATGGGTTTATCAGCATAATTTTTACTTTAAAATCCCAGTGGTGAAATTAAAAGATTATACAATGCCAAAACAGAATTTTCTTCATGAAACACTTAATATAATCCCCATAATCCCAAATGTTTCTTTACATTTATTAAAATTCTGAATGGGAACTCTGAACTCATTAGTTTCCACCATTTATCCTTTATTTTCTGGGTGAGAACTGTAATCAAAATGAATTTGCTTTGAAATGCTTTAGCAATGTAATAATACATCACAAGAACAAATTCCTCATAGTATACCTCTTCAGAATCTGCATATCTCTCAGCATTCAACCACTGTCTCAAGTGTCTAATAATTATATGTGGCATTGTACAAAATGTGATAGAAAACCTGTTATTCATTTTTCTTCATTCATTTGTTCCTTTATTCATGCTTTTCAATAAGCAGTTTGTATGACGTGTCAATTAATGAGTACATAAAAATGTAGTCCTTGACATCAAGAAGCAATTAAATACCTCTGTTCTTTCCTTCAGAGATTTCAATAATGAAATGAATATGCTGCTTTTGTAATTTATATACTTGTTTGAATTTGATGCATATAAAAAATCTATCATATTTTATAACCATGAAAAAATAGTTCTTACAAGCATACACACACAAATACACACACATACACACACACACACACACACATGCACACACACCTTAAATAACTCAGTTATATTGCAGATATATTTCAGTGGTCTTCAGATTTATATTTTGTCTATTTACAAATTAATCAGAAACTTATCTTAATGACATCCTCAACCATACAGTCACCTAGAGTTGTAGACTCAAGTTTAGATGGATTTGAAGTCTATCTGAGCCCTTGAGTGGTTTGTGTTGGTTGGGACAGATTACTATGTGTTTCTGAGGAGACTGATAACTGCAGATTCTCAGGATGTTGACTAACATTTTAATGGTCTCCCACAGAAGAACTGCTAAAAGATACCTGGCCTTGCATAATCAAATGACTCATGGCAATGGATGGAAAATTGCAGGAATCAGCAACATTTCATGGAATCTTTTCCTCCACCTCATATTTTTGTTTTAAATTGGCTATCTAGGCTAAACTAACAGTCACATTTTTAGGATTTTAAAATATACTTAATTTTTTGATACCAGTAGTTTTCTAGAGTAGAGATTGTCCTGCAACATCTAAGAAACAAAAGGACTAATAGTATGTATGTTTAACAGGCATGTATTCCATGGTTCTTGTTATCATGTTCTCTTATTGGCCAGGCTACTTACTAGAAATTTTAGAACAGAAGCATAAAATGACTATAAATATGATTTTATAAATAAACATAGCAACAATTTTTAAATTAATCATATAACTCAGAAATATCTTTAAGTCAAGTTTACTTTTATATCTGCATTTTTATCCATGTTAGCATATTCCCATGTGCCTTTATTGTGCAGTGTGTAAAATTATAGCCATTGTTATTTCAAAGTTATGGGTTAAGGATATGAACATTGATAAATCACTGAAAAATATTATATAATTCCTAAACTATGTCTGTCATAAACTAAAAATACCCATGTATAATGAGCTCTGAGAGGTCACAATATTTTAAGTCTTCTACATGGCTGGAGTTCCAGAAAAACAATGGTGTCAGTTGGAAGAGACAAGATCAGAGTTCATGGTTCAGGTTGCAGTCTGAGACAAAATAATTTTGTAGATATTTCTTTGTCTCATTTTGCTTTGTTTGGGTATTTGTTTTTCTTACTGGCTTTTTTTCTATACTATGGTTTTATATTTTGTGGTTTTATGAGGTGTGTGTGTGTGTGTGTGTGTGTGTATCTCTTGATTTCTTGTCAGTTTTGCTATTATTTTAAAATTATGGCTTATTTATTTGTTTGTTTGTTTATTTTCATTTGCCTGTTTAGCTTGATGGGAGTTAAGATGAGGGAGGATATGGGAGAGATGGGTCTTTTTTTTTTTTTTTTTCTGATCCAAACACGCTGCTTTATTCCAACCGGGTCAAACTGGTCAATGGGAACCTGAGCCCTGCTGAGGGGCCTCCAGCAAGGCCTTGCCTGCCACCTGTGTGGGGCCCAGGTCACCTGTGACGTCAGCACTGCCACCTGGGCCAGGGGCCCTGTGGACCCACAGCCATAGGAGCTGCTCAAAGCAAGGAATGAACAAAAAACCAAATGCACACAGTAGTCTCTGCCCACGCCCCAGCCCGTGCCGGCGGGAGCCAGGGACCCCGCTTTCCCGCACCCGAACCCTGCTTTAAATTAAAAAATAAGCCAGTATACATCGTAGAAAATTTCTCTTAAAAATCTCACAATTTGTAAATGTATATTTTTTTCTTTAACAAAAAGTTTACAATATACGGTAAAACAAAAGGCTCAGGAAAATAATCTCAAAAAAAGGAAAAAAAAAGAAAAAAGAAAAAAAGAAGAAAAAGAAACCTGAAATTCTGAATTAAAGCTGAAGGCGTTTTTTAAACCCTGTTGTTGAACCAGTGACGTGTTTTTATTGTGCTGATGGGTCAGAATGTATTATTCAAAATCCAACCTTCTTCCATCTTTTACTTTGAAACAGATCCTCATTCAACTAGCTGGCATTCATCTCTTTTGGTTAGGACCACTTAATTTAGTTCACAAATTCAAGTAAAAATTTATTGCAACTCAAAATTCATTACAGTGTCCTCACACATACACCCAGAAATAACATTTGGCAGAATAAAGCTGTCACAAAAAAGTCACCTTCACACTTGCCAGTGAGAATTACTGCCTTGTAAAGGTGCAATTCTGTCCTGATTTTGATTGTGGAGGTTGTTTTGTCTTTTGTTCATTGCATAATTCAGCAACCTTTTGCACATCAGAGTGTTATTTGTTATTTACATTGATAAGTTGTGCACTGCATCAATTTGTTCTCAATAGCACATGGCAATGTATTGTATAACTATATAATTTTTGGGGGGGGTTTCAAGATGGGGTTTCTCTATGTAGTTTTGGTGCTTGTCCTGGATCTCGCTCTGTAGACCAGGCTGGCCTCAAACTCACAGAAATCTGCCTGGCTCTGCCTCCCTAGTGATGGGATTAAAGACATGCACCACCACTGCCCAGCTGACTGTATAAATTTAATTTACTCATTAAACAGTGGGTGAATATCTCTCTAGTTTTCTACTTGGAGCTATTACCATAGTAGTACTCAAAGTGTTATGTATGCTTTGGGAGGTATTTCTGGTTTGTAAATGTATAATAATTGAATTTCATTATTTAATATCCTACTAAGAAATGATACTTGTCTTTTGAATAAGACCAAGATGAAAAAATGTGTGATTGTGATATTTTACATGGTATATACATGTGAAGGTAGTTACAATGTATGTGGATTTGATACATCTTCCATAACTTTATTGTTCATTTACTATATCTGTTAAATTGTGTATCCAATTTTATTTCTTACAGTTTTGAACCAATCATGTATCTGTGTACTGTGGAAGACAATTTATAGAAAAGAATCATGTTGGGGTAAGAAAAATCATAATTTGCAGAAAGGTTAAAACATTTATAGATTATTGAGAGATATTATTTACAATGTATGCATAAATGTGAAATTCATACAGAAATGTTAATATATTTTAATCAACTTTCACATTTTAATCACCAAAACCAATCTTCATTATTGTTTATCAAAGGAACTGAAAAGTAAATGAAAAAACCTAATCCCTCTTAATCACAGAATCTCTCATCTTAGGGGACATCTATTTTACGAGTATTTAGTGATTAGAGATATATTTTTGTTCCTTAAAAAGATACAAAAATATCTGAAATTCATTAATTGGTGAGTATTTTACCAAGTATGAATAGATGTTAGTATATTTAGACAGAGTATTTGAATGAAATAAACTGATTATTGAATAAATTAATTTTGAAATTACAAATATAAACTCATACTCAATATATTTCCAATTAATTTCTGTTTGTTATAGCATATAGCAAAGTAAAAATTTTGTGGAAGTAGAAATACATAAAACTAATGTAAGACAAATAAAACCACAATTAATAATCTGATAAATCATTTCAATCTTATTTGAATTACTTATACAAGTAAAGAGAAATCCATTCACTGAATGGACCTATCGTTTTCTAAAATATGCAAAATAAAATTAAACTATTTAGGACTCCTGGAATACTCTGCTAGATTCATCATACTATTTATATATTCTCTCTAAGAAAACAGAAAAGTAAAAAATAAACATTGTATTTGTTTACATGAACTGTGAGAAAGAACAGAGAAAAGTAAGATTTAATAATTTTTGACAATGTATCAGACAAACTATAAAATCTAGTTCTTGCAGGAGTAGACACTAGACATACTCAAGCCATTTGTTAACAAGTCAGGAGTTGGAGAAAGGTGGTACCAGAGAATACTACAATGTATCACAGCTGGAAAAAAAAAAAAACCAAAAAAACAAAAAACAAAAAAAACAGAAGTATTCACTGAATGCTTCAGATACACTTGAACAGAACCTACATTTATATGTTATTTTATTTCTTTCCTGTTTCCCTTGACAACTTAGGGATACCTTTACCTCCATCTCCACCCCTAGCAATAACACAGAAATAGGTGCACTGACTCCAGCATTTATATTTGTGGTCTTTAGAATTTTAGTCTCCATTTACAGCAGATAATGGGTTTGCTCAGCGGTGACAAATGTGTATAATCAGATCTTTTTCTTTGTTCTATGCTATGGGATGTCTTTATGTACTCTGTGAATTTGTGTTGCTCTGATTGGTTGATAAATAAAGCTGTTTGGCCTATGGCAGGGCAGGATGGGGCCAGGTGGGAAAATCCAAGTGAAAGGAGAAAAGAAAGGCTGGGGAGACGCCATCCCGCTGTCCAGAGAGCAACATGTAATGGCACACAGGTAAGGCCACGGAACATGTGGCAACTTATAGATTAATAGAAATGGGTTAAGTTATAAGAGTCAGCTAGAAGGAAGTCTGCCATAGGCCATACAGTTGATAATTATTATTAAACCTCTAAATGATTATTTTGTAAGCGGCTGAGGGACCACGGGGCCAGGCACAACTGGAGGAACACAGACCATAGGGCTGGGCAAGAATGGAGAAAATTTTCAATTGCAGTTCTAATCTTAAAATACTGCTATTCACACATTTGAAACTTCATTAGTGCTTTTAGAAACTGGGCTGGATGATTTCTCTTCTGAAGCTGAAACTCCCATAGATGAATATAGGAGTATCATTTGCCATTAATGGTGACACAATGTGTGATAAACATTCCATGACATTTATCAGATGACTGTCTCCAAGATACCTCAGTGAGCTTCCAATCAAACTGTTATACATAATCCTACATGCCACTGGAGAATCAAAGTTACTGAAGAGTAGAAAATGTCTCCAGTTATAAATTAAATGGAATTCAGAAAATGTATCAAATGAGACGAAGGAAACTTAATTAGGTAAGAATGGAAAATGGCACAAGACGTACAGATCACAACTTACAACATCCCCTAAAAATAATGAAAAAATACCAGACATCCTATATCTAGAAACTTGTTCAGACTAAGGAAATTAGATCGGCCAATCCAAAATTGAGAAACATAAATGTTAATTTAAGGAAGACATAAGTGAGGAACTGAGCAGACATGTAAAGTTGGAGGAAGGGAAGATTAAATGATCATTTGTGGAAGGTATTTGTTTCAGAAGTCCCGCTTTAATATTATAGGTAAGTTCCACCTGTGACAGAAGGCTCCCTTACTTTCTGCACCACCGTCTCCTGACTTTCAGTGGGAATCAGTTTGATGAATTTCCAGATGCTCAAAACAATATTTGCAACCACAAAAGGATGTGGACCGCTCTGTGGTATGGGGATTCTGAAATTAGCTTTGTGTTAACACAAAATTAGTTTAGCCTAGTCCTTTAGGGGCTAGAAAGAAAAATTTAGAAGAGCCATCAAAAATAACTGTATTGTAATATTTCACTTTCACTATAATCCTATGATGGAGATTATACTGATTAGTTAGGATGGACTTGGTTATGCAGCCATACTACACTTCAAATCGTCACTGACAAGCAGTAAATATGCTTGCTCACAGACCCGCCAGATGTCTGAGACACTCTCCAGGGCAGCTCTCCTTCATGCTATGGCTCAGTGATTCCAGATGTTTGCATCCTTCAGAGTCTCCATCTTGACACATGCTTCTGTTATCTCAGAAAAAAAAAGGGTAGAGAGAATTCCAGAGAGTTTCAAAGTGGCAATCAAATTTTCTGTCTTAGATGTAACACATGCCGCTTTATGTCACAGATGATTGGCCCCACATAGTCAAATGACCCCCTAACTTAGAACAATCAAAAATGACAATACTTCTGTGAACAATAAAATGAAAATTGGGGTGAGGGACTGCTTGAAATTACCATTACACTTGGTGAAGTGTTTTTATTTCAGTTGTAAAAGGAAGTTCATCAGAAGCAATGGAATAACTGAAGGACTAGATAGAATATATCATTTTAAAAAATTACAGTATTGTGAAGTTGCTAATATTAACATGGGTTTGAGGAGAAATAAATTAGTATAAATTAATGATGGAATTATTTTTAAAATTTATAGAACATTTAAAAGAATTGTTGATATATCACAGAATCTTTGACTAGGACTTTTTCCAAAATGTATCCCATAAGATATTACTTAGAACATTCCATAGATAAAAATCACATATGAGTTGCTAAGACCATTCTCCTTGAATTATGAACCTGGTTGGTCTATTTTATGGATAGAAGTTGATTTTGTTTATTTACTTATTTAATAGGAGATCTGTGTAAGTTGCAATAAGAATGCTAAAATTAATATGTAATAAAGTATTAACACGTACCCATAATTCTATTTATAATTCTATTAGTCTCTCCTCATTCTAGTTGAACAATTCTATACACATTTTTCTATAAAAATGCTTTTTCAAACTTATGTAGTTTATCTTCAGTGGTAATTATTTCTTTATGCTATTTTTTAAATGTAAATCTTAAAAGAACAGTTAATCATGGTAGAGGTATGTTTTAAGAAAATAATTAACATCTCAGGACTGTGAGGTTTTTAGTTTTTCATTCTGTTTTACATCTCCATTATAAACAACTATACACCTTCCCAAGTTACTTACCATTAGGTAATCTTACAAGAGATTGTTGCTAAAAATAAGAGTCATTGATTTGCCTTCATGAGAGGAGTTAAATTAAAAGAAATTAGACCGCTAAGTCTCTACTCAATATTTCTTCTCATCAATCAGAAAATTTCATGGAGAAAAGCCATATCTGCCTTCAGCTATTTGACTCAATGATGACTCCATCCTTTATCAATATATTCAGTATTTCTTCATGAATATGCATGTCACAACATTATGCTGATTATTTATTTGCCTTGAGTTCAAAAAATGACATCAGGTGTAAATCTAACATAAGACATAGTGCCACCTATAATATTACCAGCCAGCACTCAAATTATTAGAAGTCTTTTTCAAAATTAATATTAATCCTTTTAAAGTTAATTATGTTTAAATTTGAGAAAATGTTGTCCTTGGGTCATGAAAATGTTTCATTTACACCACTTTTACAACCTTAAATGTTCCATTGTATCGTATCCACACTCTGTTTTAGGATGTGCTGATATTTATATGTGAGGATTTATATTTTTATAAATAGTATTCTTATGTGATTTGAAAATGTGAAATACATTTACACAGAAAAGAGAAAATTGAAAAATAATTTGTCTTGATATTGGAATATCTTTTATGCTAGATTTTTTTTCTCAAGCTTATGTCACTTCCTGACGTACCTTCCTTGGAATTTCTATTATACACATCACCTTTGTATTTATTTTACCTAAGTATTTTGATGATTCCATGGCATACAGCAAACCGAGTTTATTACTCTCCTTTCACAGACAAGAAGAGCTGTTGTAAAGAAGCTAAGAGGTACTGGAATTTTTTTTGAATAGCTTGTTGTATAGCACAGTTACTCCAACTTGTATTTTTTTTTAAATCTGTGTCTCTACATGTGTCAATTTTATAGGCCAGACTCTACATCTTAGTTATCAGATATGATTAAGAAAATATTAGATTTGCAGATCTGATTTATTTCATTGAAGATATGTAACTTTCTCTATGTTAATTGATTTGGATATTTTTAGAAAATTGTTTTGATCTTCCCACTTTCTACCTTTTATGTTTCACAATACAAAAGAGTAAATGTTCTATATTTTTCATAAAAATATATGATGTATTTCATTGTCAACTAAGTAATTTCCTATGAAAGTAGCTTTTAAAATGCCGTAATGAGTTATAGCTCCTATAAGTATGAATGTCAGCCTGCTAGTCTGGCCTAGCATGTCTGCTGCTCAGTTTCTTCCCATTTTGAGTGAAAGTTTCAGCTCTAAGCTCATAAATGAAACTATAGAGGAAGTATGCCATTGGAGGACGCAAGAACTCAAGGGCTTGCACCATTCCCCGTGTATACTCTGCTTGGTGCTTGTGGTTTGAAGACATGAGCCTTCAGCTTCCTGAGCCAGACACCACACTTCTGTTCTTCCATCATGGATTCGATGCCTCTAGAACCTGTAAACACTGCCAGTCTTACTTTTCTAAGTTTCTTTGATCATGGTGTTTTATCACAACAATAGAAAGATAGCATACCAATGACATTCAAGGGCAGACCCATGCCCAGGAGTAGTTGGCTAGCATAATAAAGCTTCTTAACATAAAGATGTTGAAATTGCCATATTGTTTACATTATAATTTATTTTAAAACACAAAGTTGTAATATATTTAATGTATAACACTTAACTTTTTAAACAGACATTTATAAAAAAAGTAATTTTTTTTTCAAAAAAAATTGCTCTATGACTTAATAGCCCAGGATGTTCTCAAACACTATGCTATTATGTGGTCTCAACATACCAAGTGTTTGAATTACATGCATGTGGCACATGTTGTGCTCTCAAAAGTCATTTCAGTGTGATAGAGACCAGGATATACTTTTTAGACTAATAGGATTTTGTGTTATGCAGTGTTTTGACACATAATTTATGATTCAATTATTTAGAGTAAAAGCATTCTCTCTAATTTTCTTATAATAAAATAATACCCACACAATACAGTGGCAATCCTGTTTATTCTATTTCTGTTCTAGAAATGAAACAAGTAATTAATAAGGAACAACTTGGTGGGTAAGAGCTTTGACAAAGGATCAGGGAAAAATTTCAAGTACAGTTAAATATTTAATTCCAAATGGCATAAACAGAAGTGACTAGGTTTTCCTAAGACAAATGTTTAAGGCTGCACATTCTATTTTGGAAATAGCTTTAGGGCAACTTTACAATGGTCTTTTTCCCATGAATAATTTATTTGCCATGTTTTGAATATATTTGTTTTTACATACACTTATTTAACATTTTTTTATATAGTATTGTTTATATATATATATATATATATATATATATATGTCTGTGTGTGTGTATAAACACATATTTATATTATATTTTGCTAGTCCCTAGAATATATACAGGAAATACACATTATTATATTCTACCACAAATCCAAATGACATTTTTAGACATTTTCTAACTAATGTATGTATCACAGAGCATTTTTTACTCCCCAAATTGTAACTGTTGTATTAATGTGTGTTGTACTGAAGTCACAGATAAGACACACTTTCAGTATGTGTTTTCTGTTTGATCAAGGCTTCATCAGAGATGTACTTTTGAAATATTATTTCTTCTACTGAGAACTTCCCAACATCTTAGAGGCAATTTACTAAAAAATCCCCCTCTGTTGTTCATAAGGACCGTATTGTGATTTCTTGGATTGTGTTCCTCTCCTTTTCTTCTTTCAATTGATTATTTGAAATGTATTGTCTATGTATATGAAAATAACGAAATATGGTAGAACTATGGAGCAACTTGGTCATGGTCTGGTGCAGATGACCTTACATTCAGCAGCTAGCAGCCAATGGATTCACTTGGCTCCTCCTTCCATCATATAGGGCAAGTATTTAACCTTGTATCCTTAATCTAGATAGCTGTAAGAAGCCTCAAAAGACTCAAGAAATACCCTGCAAGAGGGAATGGAAGGAATGTCAGTGTCAGAGGACAGAGAAGAATGTTTTGAAGGGGAAGTGCGGGGCTTGTCTTGAGTCCTGACAGGAATAGTCTGTGAAGCTGGACCATCTTAGCTAAGATCTTTGAAGTTATCCTGAGTAGTTTGTAGTTCAAAGCTGATCTTTCAGTGGTGTTTGTCAGCCTGGTGGCATTTCCACAATTTATGTGACTTTATCATTGCAGGGCCCCATCATCATCTTCTTGTAGATATCCAAGGTACTGTCAGGAATGGTTACAGTTCACTGCCAAAAACTTAATCATATGCATCAGATCTTTGAGAAGTTTAAGGACCATAATATGTTAAATATATCCAGGTACATAAACTTAGTTCCCAGTTACCTGCTTCAGACAAAAGCTTGAATCACATACAGGAAGCTAGGTGTAGCTTATTTATAGAATTAGTACTCTATATGACCATTAATATCACAGCAGAAATTTTAAATATATTTATAATATTATGCATTTTGAGATACTATTTATACCTTAAGAAACATTTTAAAGAGTTAAAATAAAACCAGAGGATTATGTGATTAATGACAATAGAATAGTTCCTTAATTTTGGTTTTCTTCTGTCCCATACCAGGTGGCTCTTCTGCTATGAGACAGAGATTTTGGATTTCCCTTTAACAATTATGCTTGGGTTTAGAGAAGGAGAGAGCAATGCTGTAACTCCAAAGCCAGCTTTAATTTTTAACTGAATTGGGACCGCCAAAAGACCATTTACCTTTTACGTCTGTAAAGAACGTTAAAAATAAACATTTGGGAGGATTTATGAAATTCTATACTGTTTGAAGTATGCTATACAATTAGGCCAATTTACTCTTTTTCTTGGGATATTTTCTCTTGATTTATCCTTCTTCCTCAGACGCCCCTTTTTTTCTAGTGGTCTTCAGATTCCTAAATTGGATGCTTTTATTCTCCTTGAAAGAAAGAAAAAAAAACCTGCCTAAAACTATTGTGGGTTGTTCTCTTTTTTGGCACGTTATACATGATCAAATGAACATTTGTTAGTTTTATAAATTAATTTAGATTGTATGTCTGTACTGTTTAATGAACAGCACCTCTCCTAATCAAGAAGGTGCTCATGTTCAAATCTAATATTTACTAATCTTGATGGTATTCACAGCTTTTATTCTTCTGTGGAAACAAAACAAAACCTCTTCCCCAGTGTAACACATATCCTGATTTTCATTCTGAGGTGTATACATTTTAAAATAAATAGAATTATTTAACTTAGTAGTTTTTCTATTTTCCAATGTCTCTCTGTAGCTGCCATCCCTTTCTCATTAGTATTTAAAAAATTTAAAGTTAATAAATCACTGTGTAATCTACCCTTGGGGTGTTTTATTACCTCTTTCTGTTTATTAAGCAGACTTTTAAAAGTGTGATTAGATCTTCCTATAACTGCTTATCCTGTGGAATCTTATGGTATTTTTGTAATATGCTTCATATTGTAATAAGCAAGAAACTGTTTTATTTTATTGGAGACATATGCTGGAGCATTGTCTGTCTTAATTTATACATGTATTCCTATAATGGCTATAACTTCTAATAAATGTATAATTACAGAATCAGCCTTTACAGAACTCAAGCAGTTGCCCATTGAAATCCTGAATAGGTATCTATGGTATTGGTCACATAATTTAATTTTCCAAACTCTGCAAAATGAAACACATTCATTGGCCAAATTTTACTTCTTTGAGTAACTTTTGGGTTACTTTTGCAGGTAATGGAGTTTGGTTATACAGACAACAATTAGGACATTTCTTTATAATTTCCATGGCTTGTTGCTATGTAATAGAAACTCTTTCTTCAAATCTTTGCTATTATCATTGTGCTTTTTATGAAATTCTGAAGCTTCTACCACATTTCCTACCAATAGCTGATTAACTTCATCATCACCTTGGGCTAAAAGTCCTGGTAGACCCATACATCATCTGATATGTGTTATATACAATGAATGATATCTATTTCTGATTGCTTTCTATAATTGAATAAATTACAATGTTAATTCTGAAACATCTGTAATAAGTTCAGCAGTTTCAATATGTCAAACAACTCTTTCTGCATATTGAGAGTCAATAACAATATTAAGAAGTTCTGGAAAATCTAATAATAGCATGAGAATAGAACATAACTTTGATTTTTGAACAGGATCATGAGTTTTGAGCTACATTACTTAAGTTTCCTGACTTATAACCTCCTTTTCCTGATTTATTTGTATAAGTGTAAAGTGTAGGGGCTACAGAAATTGTGTTTCTCATACCATGTGAGGAAGGATCCAATTATTCCTGTAGTAGGAATCTTAACAGTTCTTATTAATAAAATCAAACCTGAGGCCAGTTATTGGGGTGAACACTGGCAGATCAGAGAGACAGAACAAGCCACAGCTAACCTCACCTGGCCAACACCTCATCTTGTTTCCTCAGACTGGAAACCTCTGTGTCCTCATATCTGAATGGGTCTCAGCTGAACTGTGCTGCTCAAAACCTAAAAGTTTAACCAGCCAAATGCTTCTAGTTTCTGGTCCTCATGCCTTATATACCTTTCTGCTTTCTACCATCACTCCCTGGGATTAAAGGCTCGCTTTCTGGGATTAAAGGTGTGAGTCACGATGCTTGGCTGTGTCCTTGAACACATGGATTTCTGCCTCTGGAATGCTAGGATTAAAGGTGTGAGTGCCACCATTTTCTAGCCTTTGTATCTAGTGGCTGTTCTGTCTCTGACCCCAGATAAGTTTATTAGGGTGCACAATATTTTGGGGAACACAATACCACCACGTATTCCTTTTCATAAACTGAAGTCTCTAGCATTTGTTGCTCATTTCTCCCCCCAAATTACTGCAAGCTCTTTGTCAATGTTCATTTTCTTCCCATAATGTGAATATTTCAACACCAGTAAAAGGTACCATAATTTTTTCTGTCTTTATTCCTGCTAATTGACAAAGTCTCAATTTTCCTTTCAGAATCAATTGAGAAAACTTTTCTACATAGGTCTTTATTTTTTTTCTCTGTTTCTATGGCAAAAATATTAATTCTAAAATATTATCTTGTCTCTGCATAAGTATTTCTTTGGGAGAATATGTAGAAGGCAAAACAACCAGAATATAATCAAGCTCTGTATCCAAGTGATCCACATGTGCATCCTGTAATTTCTTTTCTACCAGAGCCAATTTTCTCTCAGCCTCAGCTGATAATTTTCTTGGACTATTTAATTCCTTATTATTGCAGCCTGAGAGACCAGCTCCCAGGACTGCACCCAGGGTAATAAAAAGAATCCCTTTAGAGTAATGGACTTAGGAATAACTCTTATTTATCTGGGGGAATAAGACTCACACATGTGCTGAGGGTCATTTGCTTTATTTTCTCCAGCTCCAGTCCTCTAGCTCCTTTGTTCTACAAAGCTTATATACACATTCAACAGCAAACATTTGGCAATAAAAAAGGTTACAAAAGCTTCTGTGGGTCACATTGCATTCCTTGAGTAAATGATAAGGAACACATGCAAAATAATCTTGTCAGCTTTCTGACTAGGGGGCAGCTGCAGCTGTGGTAGTGAAAGAGTTTTTTTTTTTTCTATAACACCATCTACTAAGGAGACAGACTATACAAAGTATACAAAGAAAAAAAGCTGAACTATATAGAGATGTCAATGAAGAAGTAAAGAAGTCCAGTACCAACCTATACTTCTTAAATGTAACTAACATTATAGACTCATATTTTATGATCAACAAAAATGTAAAGGTGTCTGTTTTCTTCAAGCTATAACAGAAAAGTGCTGCCACACAGCTGGAAGTTTCCCATGCAGGTTGTGTGTAACCATGGCAACCTACAGGAGGCAAGCTGTAAAATAAGGGACAGGACAGATGGCCCCTAGTGCTTAGGTACTTCTCAACTAGCACTGACACTGAAAAGCATCCCAAGCCTAAAAATACATTCGCTATCATCCATGCATCCTCAGATTGTGAGGGAAATTTGTAACACTTTATTCAATCTTCTGAGGAGAGATCGTCCTCTGTAGACCTGGCTAATTGTGAAACTTTTCCCATGTTTGTTCTGGATGTAAAGCTGTTTCTCTCTGGACCTGGTTAATTGGTTAATTGGTTAATTGCTTTTTTCTGTCATCCACATAAATTTTGGGACTTAACAATAAATAGGTAGCTGAGCCTTGGGTTTTGCATCTTAAACTGAGATTAGAAGTTTATGCAGCAAGTTAATTGCTAAGGAATTTATGTGGGGAGTAGCCACTGGTCTGTGTTATCAGAGAGACCTGGCAAGAGAGACAGCCATAGTATTTTAGATCACTTTGTGTATAAAATCTTTGGTTCAACAAATCAGACACCTGAAACTCTGTCCTTGTGCACTATTGGTGAAGGTTTAACTTACAATTCCTTCATTGAAACACTCGGTCTAGTTTGAATTTGCTCTGAAGTTCTAAATCAGCTAATTGTATGTAATTGTCACCTAGCTAATGATATAAAACAGACTTCTAAGTTTCTCAGTTTTTGTGGAACAAAGGCCTGGCTATGAGGCTATATTTCATTCACAAAATTATACAGTGTAAGAAGAATTTATCCCTCTGTCCATACGCAGGAGTAACTGTGCCCAATAAGTAGACGACACACTACCAGTGTGCAGTGGGAAGAGTCCCATAGATGTTTTAAGGGAGAATTATGGTAGCACACAGGAGAATTACAGACAGAAGCAATCAGTCATTCACAGGCTATGGTCTCACAATCCTTGCTTGAAGAGGTTCCTCCATCAGAGTGTTAATCATCTGGTGAGTTGACACCTGAATTTTCAATTACCATCTCCTGCGAATTCTTGTGGCCTCTGGTAAAGCCATTGCTCTGGTAAAGCTAGCGGCTCTCAGCACCTTATGACTTTGCAAGGTTTGAAATAAATTAGACATTTCTTGAGTTGTTAATCCAATTGTGGGCCATAGCCAGTTAATATCTCCCAGCAATTGCTGAAAATCATTAAGAGTTTGTAATGATCTTTCTTTATTTAAGCTTCCTGTGGTTGAATTTTCTCTAATCCTATTTTATATCCCAGGTAATTAATATAATCTCTTATTTGTATTTTCAGGGAAAATTTATAATCTCCAACAAGGCAAAATTATACTTAATTCATTAACATTTTTCTAAAATATCTGCATCTGAATTAGCTAGGAAGATATAATCTAAATAATGGTAAATTATAGATTGAGGAAACGGTTTATAAATTATTTCCAGTGGCTGTTGATCAAAATATTTATACAAAGTGGGGCTGTTTAGCATCCTTTATGGAAGAACTTTCCACTGATACCTTTTAACAGGATGGAAGTCAAAATTTTCTCTATCCCGTTCTTGTAAAGGTATAGTAAAAAAAGTAGTCTTTTATATTAATCACTATAAGAGACTACCCTTTAGATAATAAAGAAGGCAAGAATAATCCAGTCTGTAAAGAACTAATGGGCTGGATCACCTTATTAATAGCTCTCAAATACGTTACCATTCTCTATTAAAGTTGGGGATGTAGCTACCTTTAAAAGATCACCAGCTGGTTGTGCCCTGCTTATGTATAAACTGAAAGGTTAATAACTGTTCTTAATGATACACTTTTTGTCTAGAGATAAACCCAACAGAATGTCCCAGCCTTCTGGTGTATGCAGAAGGTCTGACAAAAACCACCATTGTACTAATGTATGCAGATCAACAAGAGACAGGCAATGTCACCCTTTGCCATTGGGAAATTCCTTAGGGGGCCTCTTGCCATCCCCAATATCAAATTAGTTCAACCATTCCCTGTCAGCATTGGAGGTTTTACTCATTTACAGAGCAATTAAAATGCTTAATGCCTGTTGTTAAAAGACCATACTGTTCAAGCTGGAGAGATGGCTCAGAGGTTAAGAGCACTGACTGCTCTTCTGGAGGTCCCGAGTTCAATTCCCTGAAACCACATAATAGCTCACAACTATCTATAATGAACTATGATGCCTTATAGTCAAATTCATACTGTCTTCAGAGTTCAGCATATGGCCCTTCTTGGGAAATATCATTACCTGTAGCCCTACTTCATTGTTCTATGGCCCTAGTTTCCTCTTTCCACCCTGTTTTCTATTGTAACTGTGGACCAGCTTCCAATATTGTTGTAGCAAAATCTTTGCAGTTTGGTGGGATAATGCCCATGAATTTAACATCTGCTTTGCATAGGGTAAAGGCATATCATATGAAGTAAATGCTTCCTTAAATTTCCTCAGATCTCCCATTAAGGATTTGATTTAACTTCTGCATAATCTCTGGGATGTCTATCATCTGCTGGTTGTTCTAGTATAGTAATTGGATAAACTAAGGTTGTTTTTTTAAAATAATTTTGAGCCACTCATCTTCAGTTTCATCATACAGTGTTGCATTTGATTCTGGTCTAAAATCCTCTGTCTTTGTGTAAATATTTTTCTTCATTTCATTAATAGGTTTTTGTATCTTATCAATATTAATTCTTACTAAGGCTGTGTCTCATCAGTCAATTTTTCATATTTGGCACAGTTATCAAACCATTTTTAAGGATAAAATATAAATTGCCAAAATTATAAAATTATGATCAACATGTCAATGCTAGCTAAATTGGACATTCTTTCATTTAATTTTTCCATTTTCAGGCCATCCATGATGACGCCATACGGAGTCCTAACTTCCTGTATTGTAATATCTCCCATTCTCAATGTGAGGAAGATTCAATTCACTCCCTCCTTAAGTGCTTTCCAGGTGTCTCATCAATTCCACTTAAATTTCAGTTTGTCCACAGTGGAGTTGGCAGTGGCGGTGGCAGCAGCGATGCCGTGTGGGGATAGCTAGCTGCAGCAGCACTCAGCTATGGGGGTGGAGGTGGGATGTCTCAGCAGCTGGGCCGGTGTGCTTGGGCACACAAGCAAGGCCAAGGGCAGCTGCATCTACTCACAAATGCGGAGATAGGTAGTGTGCTGCACAGAAGTGGATGCAGGGGCACTGGGCTAGGATGTCATGCGTGAAAGCATGGGCTACCTGAATGTGAGAGCCAGCAGAAGGATGCTGTGACTGCAGCATTTGGGGCTCTGGCAGGAGGCTGGAGGTGTTTGGGGCTGGGGTATGCAGTGGCTAGTAATGCTCAGAGCTGGTTCTGAGGCTGCAAAGGCACGCAG